>JXSR01S015163.1:15752-27037 GCA_000969725.1 Ophiothrix spiculata | reverse complement strand
ATATGTTTTCATGAGCAACTTAAGATGTGTTCCAGCTTGCCACATTTGAACTGCACTCAGTTCGACTATACCCTACCCAAGAGGAATGCACTTAATGGAAGAAGATAGATAGCTGTGGTAAAAAAGAAACAAACAATAAGCTACATAGATCCGTCAATAAACAATATAAATTGGGCCTAAATTGATGACTAATACACGGCGGATTTTTTTTTTCTTGTGCCTTGTGCAAGCTGATGCACCAAACTATCCTGTCATTGATTTATTTTTCTGTATCTTAATATCAGACTCATAAGTTACATGCTCGTATTCTTGGCGCATGCGTGATGTTTAGTTCTCATTTGCAAAACATGCATGATGCATCTTGCGGTTTTAGTAACATAGTTGAGAAAAATGAGTTTCCTCCAGCAATTTTCTAAATGGATTAAACTACCTTTCTGTTTTATTATTCTATAACCATGGTTTAAAAGTTGAAACAACAATGTAGTTAAATAGAAACATTACAATAATTTAACAGATCGTGAAGCATATCATCCTAGAGATCTTGTAAAGATTGCAACTAAATTATATAATTTCATGAAAATATCATATAGCTTTATCAATTATAAATACCATGAAATGTGATTAAAAAATAATCCAAGCATCAGAAGTAAAATCAGAATGTTATGTACCAAAATGAAAATTTTTATTGCACCAATATTTTATACCCTTAAAAGTGCAATTCATGATTTTTAGATGGTCTCTTTTCTAGCTAAATAAAAAGAAGAGTACAACATAAATATATACTGAAAATTTCACTCGATTCCGACCGTTCGTTTCCAAGTTACAAGCTTTTCAGCATTTGGAGAAATCCCCATAGACTACTGTGTTGTAATTACTGTCGGGGCCCCGACAATAATTAGAAAATGACACATTTTCTAATTTTTCTCAAAAATGCAAGCACATATGAAAGAATGGTTTGGGGATCGTAACATGTAACGTACCACTTGAGGGTCATTTTAAGCTAAAAAAACTCAATTTTGATAGTGGTGACCTTGAGGGTGAAAAGTGAATCATGAATTGCCCCTTTAAGAAAAGATAATACATCACTGTGTCATTGACCGGATCCTCAATTTAGTCGAGAGAACAGTTTGACAATACAGTTTTCTGCAGAATGATAGCAACATTTTATTTGAAGGAAACTACAAAATTGGATTTACAGAGCATTAACAAGCAATTTTGAATTTTGTTATGAGGATGTGGACACACAATTATAAGTCCACCATGTGGTTTGTATTAAAGAATTCCTTCTTTAGTGTGATAGTGTGACTTAGCAAGGAATTACAATAAGATTCAACATTTTCTATAATAAATGCTAACTTTCACAATAACAAGATGTTAAAAAATCAGATTATATTCGTTTTCATTTTGATAAGAGTAAATTTGACGTTTCTCTGAAATACACGTCCCATTCAAAAACCCATTAAGTTAAGCTACTGGGTATGATATGGTAACATGATTATGAAACCTTCCACCAAACGTTTCTCATTTAAATCATAATATTCAATTGATGTTCTCCATACCCCATTTTTCACAGATTTTATGATGCTTTGACGTGAATAATTAAATAACCCGTTGCCAGCTCACGTCCCTTTTGATGTGAGAATTTCACTGGTTTGGGAATTTCATTTACCATGAAATAAGAACATCTGTGAAATTGATTATCAAGCTTCTCATTCTATTCAAAATATTCATAGTTTTCTACGAATGGCACGTGCACATTATCATAATGTTTGAACCTTATTTAATGCTATTAATCATATATAAATCGTTGACGGGATAATCAATTGCAATAGTCATGGTCATAAATAAAAAGGAATCTATCCCCAGACTGTCGAGATATAAAATTAATCTCAAGCATCATGAGCATTAACTTCAATTTTGAAATAAACCGTGTGTTATACGGATTTCAATTACATACATACTGTATTATTCCCTTAAAATCATCATTAAGTTTGCCTGTGGTACTAATCTGAATATGTGCATTGCATACATGGTGCAACCTATATACATCTTGTAAATATACATTGATTCTTTATTTGGATGTCTTGAAAAAAAGTTTTATATGTATTTCATAGGCAATGCAAACATTTATTGGACAATGTAAACAAAAGTACAGGGTAGGGGTTGCATTAACAAAAGATAGGGCCCTGCAGTATGGATTTTTGTTTATAATAGACAGGGAGGAAAAACAACATGACAAAGGTCAACGTTAAAATCACCCATAATAATGACAATAAACAAATATTGAAAATATTGTCCGATGACCACTAGTGTGTAGAAAGGATACACAAGTCGGTCACTACAAGTGTCTTATATTAGCTTATTACATTTGTAAACCTGTGACCTGAATAAGTTGTAATGGTCTTTCGTTTCACGCTATCTATAATCAATTCATGGTAAGATAAGCTTATAAGTTATTGCTGAAATGGGGAGCTTAGTCTACTTCAATCCCTTTGATATGAAGCTTCTTTTTTTGAAAAACAAACTAATTATCATAAAAGAAGAATTAAACTTAACCCTACAAATTTTACGAAGGCTTTTTATCAACTTGCATCAATTTGCATTTTCCCTAAGATATTGGCAAATTGGCAAAAACTTTGTTGTTTTTACTAAACATGCTAAAGATAGCAGAATGTCAACAAATCATACAATGCTATCTACCAAAGAAAGAGGAGTGACAAGATGGCAGCAGATCATACTTTACAACCTAACTGACTTAAATATGACACGATCAATAAGTTATACAAATATATCAACAAACACTATATTGATATAGGTCTATAACTGTATGTATAAATTAAACTTCCTATTCAAGATGAAATTTATATAAATAAAAAAATAATGTTCTTATTTATAAAGCAGATGCACCGGGTTTATTTCCCCTTTACACTTAACAATGATTTATTGTTTCCAAATCCTAATATCAGACACATAATTTGCAGACTCGTATTCCTGGCGCATGGCGTGATGCTTGGTTCTCATTTACAAAGCATTGCATGATGCATTTTGCAGTTTAGTAACATTAGTTAGAAAAATGAGTTTCCTCCAGCAATTCTCTAAATGGATTAAATTGCATTTTGTGAATACAGTACAACCTTTTTTTCCTTATTCTAATCATTGTTTCAAAGTTGAAACAACAATGTAGTTAAATAGAAATATTGCTATAATTTAACAGATCATGAAGCCTATAATCTTAGCGCTTAAGTGGTCAAGGTCTGCCACATGCCCGTTAGTGGTCAAGGGCCATATGGACCCAACACCGAAAAAAGGCTTTTGCAAAGGAATTTTACGTTGAAACTCTTGTCACAGGTAAAGTAGTTCACAAGAACTAAAACAAAGGAAAAAAAATCGAAAATAGGATAAAACCGTTTTGACATGGCGGCCAAAAGAAAATTTGTGGTGTGGTGTGAAAACAATTTTCCGCCAAAAATTTGAAAACTCACTTCCCAATGGAATTTTTCAATAAAATGTGGCTTATATTTGCAATATGTAAGTACAAATACATTGTTTTACATAAACAAATTGTTCGGTAACGATTTTATGGGCAAAACAAATTTGAAGAGCGCCCTCGAAAATGCTTATTTATGCTAATGAGCATTGGAAGGGGTGGGTCGATTTGAATTTTTTGCCACCAAGTGAAGTGTATAGTAATGTTGGACAGATAAGTAAAGGGGCGATGAAAAATTACTTCGCGCTTTTGCGCTAACGCGCAAAAACCAAATGTTGGGCCCATATGGACCCCCCTTGACCACTTAATTGTTAAAGATAAAAAATATTGCAAAGATTGCGACTATATAATTTCATGAAAATATTATATAGCTTTATCAATTATAAACACCATAAAATGTAATTAAACAATAATAGTATAATTAGTAAAATCAGAGTTTTATGTATCAAAAGAAAAAGGTTTACTGCACCTATTGTTTATAGTATTTAAGAAAAGATAATACTATCACTACCTAAAAAATAGCACAGTTTTGAAAATACACTTTTCTGCAAAAAACAAAAAAATTGCCAAAAAGTATGTGTACTTGTTAAATCTACCTGAATATTAATGGTCACTCGATGATCGCAAGTGAGAGTACATCATGAAACTCAGAGTAGCAGTTTCTGAAAACATATACTTTGAATATATTCAATTATAATTTTAAATGATAAATAATACAATATTTGTAATAAATGCCAGTATTTGTTGATTCACAATAACAAGATGTGAAAGAATCAGATATATTTTGTTTTCATTTATTTGCAAATGCAGTTAAACTTACACCTATCTCTACATTATAATACACATCCCCTTTAAGAAACCCATTAACATGTAGTTTAGCCACTGGGTATGTTATGGTAAAATGATTAATATGAAACCTAACACCAAACATTTCTCATTTACATTATAAGAGGTAATTGGAGTTCTCCGTACCTCGTGCTTTTCAACAGATTTCATGATGTTTTTTCCGAGTATAATTAAATAACTCGTTCCGAGCTCACGTCAATTTTGATGTGAGAATTTGACTAGTTTTGGATTTACATTTACCATGAAATAGGAACACCTGTGAAATTGATTATCAAGCTTCTCATTCTATTCAAAATATTCAGAGTTTTCTACGAATGTCACGTGTACATTATCATAATGTTTGAACCATATTTAATTAGAGAATAAAAGAGTAAAAACGCACTCAGTGACTAATAATTCTAGGTAGCTAGCAATAGAATATAAATACAAGAATAAAATATCAATTGCAATTGTCATGGCCATAAATGAAAAAGATCTAGCCCTAGACCGTGGAGAAATAAAATCAATCTATTGGACAATGTAAACAAAAATAGGGACCTGCAATATCGATTTTTGTTTATAGTAGATAGGGAGGAAAAACAACATGACAAAGGTCAATGTTAAAATCACCTATAATAATGATAATAAACAAAACACTGAGGAAAGGTGTATTTACAAGTAATGGGACCCTGCATTCTTGATTTTTGTTTTTACTGTCCAATAAAGGTGTGTTTTTTGTCTTATAGTGCTGGTATCAAGTGCTTTCTCCAATTGTAGCAATGCTTATAAGCCACATGACTCTCTAGTGTTCTTATACGTGACTCATCATATCGAAAGGTATCTTGAGAGTCCCAAAATCAAAATCAATATTCGATCTCGTTTGAAAACTTGAGACACCTTTTTTAATTATCGGATGTTTGGTCGCAAACTTACATTCAAATTTGTTTACAGTCTGTGGCTGATCCCAAATAGTTTTGAATAAATCGTATTTTAAGTTTATTTACTATCAACGTTTTGAATGTTGGAACCATGTCAAAGGTATCGGTTCTGATGAAATTAGAATTGGACTTCGGATGCAATCTTTGACAGCACTCGGCATAATATCTTGTCTATTGAAAAACCCAAAGTGTGTTTACGTCCCAAATTGTGACTCAAACAATGTTAACTGTTGACTACTTTTATGTTAAGTTTAAAATAATACTTAATCTTTTTGGAAGCATAATAGCTCACATATTGACCTATATATTAAAGAGTCAACTAGCTTTAAGTCTTATCTATAATTCTCTCTTACAGATAACAAAGCATCACATTAATCAATTCAATATGAATATAGAGTATGCAGTTAGTTACAAGTATCATACTATCGTTCGTTCTATATGGTGGTATAAAATGTTGGTATAGTATACCAAGAGATTATTGTGCATTTGAAAGAAACACAACCTGTTAAATGCTATCTATTAAAGATGAAGTTAATGAAAATGCTGCTTTTTACACCAAATGAGTAGTTTAGGTTAACTTTGCTGCTTTTTACACCAAATGAGTAGTTTAGGTTAACAATCTATATAAGATAAAGGCACATCTGAAATCTAGGAAATACAAATTTGAAGATGACATAACATACCATATGCTGATTGAATTTGTCATAGCTAAGTCGTAATCATGGTTATACAATTGAATACATTTGAAAAATTTGAAAAATTATGAAGTACTAATATATTGTATCTTTGTACTTCCTTGCTTTTGTTCTTTCATTTGTATCCCCCATCATTTTTTACCAATTCCAATAAATCTCCCCACAGTAACTTCCTTTCCTTTGTTCTTTGACTTTGTATTATGTATCATTTCAATTTTTTTTTATTACACTTTAAGAGTGTTACCCCAATTTTTACAGTTTTGTTCCTTTCATGTATATATGTTGTGCATGTTGATTGTTTTGTCATTCGCCTAAGATTACAATTTTGCTAAAGTAGAAATATCAGGCCCTCTAACCAAACTTTATTTTAAAAATTACGTGAAAATTAAAAAAATACCCATTAAAATGTTGTATTATATGTCAGAGTAATCTAAATCTATTTTATAAAATCTTATATGTACAATCTTTTATAGAAAACTGACTTTTATCAAGAAAGATGTAAAAAATTTATTATGCTTGACAATTGTCTACCTTTGTCTAGACAAACGTGGACAATTATCTACGGTAGATAACTTTTTCCTGTACAAGGTTTATGTTTTATAATAGCAATTTAGATATTATTAGTTCTTGTAATAGTTGTAATTTTCAATAATGATCAACTTCAAAGGGTATAGTTTCAAAACAGTTATTTCAGATTGAACAATTTTATTAAAAATGGTGTGTCAATATTCATTTTGCTTAAACATGGTTCATCTAAACTAGATAAGTACATATGTTATGTTTATCATGTTTGCAAAAGCTATGTACAATATTTTAGTGCGATAAGGTTTTACACACCTCTATAATTATTTTCATATCATCTCCCTGCGACTCGAATCAATATCTCAAGCGGATACGCCAGGATATATGATTGCATTAAATTGTTATGCATATAAACATACAAGCACGTAGCCGGATCAATTTTGATTTGATTGCACGGCAAATATCCTTCCAGCCCATCATGATATTTATTATTAAAATATGTGACATATCGCATGCGATTGCTGTAATAAGAAATTGATACAGTGATGAATTATGACTGAGTAAAATTTTCAAAAGTACATGTCACCTTTGGAGCCTTAGCTTATTCATTATTTTTATTTAAATAAATGCAAGGTAGTTTGTTACACTTAGCATCTTGATGTAATAACACATGTTTTCATCATTACTGTTTGATTATAAATATTGAAAAAATTCCGGTGATGTGTTCCTTTAAAATCATGACAAAATCATTTGATGTGTGTAAATTGTTGCTTATAAATACATTCTTATTGTGTGTGAAAGGTTTTTTAAATACTTAATCAGCATTTAAACACATGCACTCCATTAAGTAATTAGTTTGAAATTGCTTTTCATGTTATGTTTTGCTTCAAATGATGGCATCGATCTCATTAAAATGGGTGTTAAGATTATCAGAGCTAACAAGATGGTGTAAAATGGAAAACATTAATCATTTTTGTTTCAATTTCATATACTAGGATTATTAATTACATACATTGGAATATAAATAAATTATTTATACTAAATCCTATGGTACATTTATGGTTAAATTAATTTCCTGTGACGTTTTTTGATGACTTTGATAACAAAATGTCACACTTTTAACACAAAACTAAATGGGTAAAAGATTAATATCACTGTGTCATTACGTGTTTGTATCATACAGAATAATTGATAAAACCAGAAAATTGCTATTACTACTTTATGTTTGGTATATAAAATAATTGCTAGGAGCAGAACAAAACCATTATTATGTTGTCATGGATTTTATGTTGTATTCTACATGCACTTAGTGTAATGAAACTTACAGTGAAATCTAAATGATGATTAGAATAATACACTATGTGTGTAAGATTTGATATAATGGTGTTTACCTGTTTGTGATTGAAAAATTAACATATTATACATCTATATACAAAATAATGCAAACTTCTGATTTAGATTTCGTCGTTGTGGCTGAAACACCGGTAAGCAAGAATGAAACATTCATAAAAGTAAACAGCATTGATGTACATTTCCTTAAATATATTCTTGTTTTTCTATTTCATATAAGTATCTTTGAAAAATTGATTTGTGATTAAAAAATAGCAGCACTTCTATTGCACTTATATTGTCTACAAAGTATTTTGGAGTCATTCTCATTTTGTATTCTATATACCTTGTATATCATATTACGAAAACGGAATTTTTATTTTTGATTTGCAAAGAAGGGCTTAATGCTAACTGCAATGTGTGAGTTCTTTAAGGAATCTCAAAGTTGCTTCTTTCATAAAAGTGTTTTGAAGCCACTTAAGGTAAAAAAAGTAAAAACATGTAATATTCTGCAATTAGTTTTTATATGCTTACTCTTTCATCACTTTGAACTTCACATGAGCAGTATTTTGAAATGAATCCATGGTATACACAAAACAAAATAGCAATTCATTACAAGAAGTACTGCATGCCCAAATCTTTACTCAAAAATTCCTTTCTTTACATTAGAGTTTGATCTGCTTTCTTCACATGGTATTGTCACAATGGAATCATGTGTGCTATATCTCAATTTTAGAGTATTTCCCTTAATGACCCAAGTCGCCCCTTCAACTTATGACACCAACATACAATCAAAAACAAAACACGGTCATCCCCTCAAGCAAAAAAGAAAACTGCAGGTACACCATGAGCTATGCTAAGCCTGTACATTACTTGATAGTGATTTGAATATAGTGGTTGGCACACTCACCCACGTTTTCCGTTTTTAATCAAATTGACAATACTGTCTGATGACCACTAAGTTGTATTTTTCTTCCAGACAGACTCTAAAACAAACCCGTGCTCGTCACCCTTGCAAGTCGGTCCCTACATTTGTCTTATTCTAGCTCTTTTGATATCTAGACATGTGACCTGAATAAATCAAGATAGTCTAGTTTTCACACTGGCATCCTGTCCTTAATCAAATCATGATAAGGTTCCTCCATTAAAGATATATCTTGCACAAAATGCGGTGAATAAAACTATTTTGATTACCTATTGAGTGATTGTTGAAGTAAGAAACATGTTCCACAAAAAACTCCTTAATTTTTTGGTATTGTGGTTTTAAAAACACGTTTTGATCTTCTTTTTTTTTTTGAAATTCTGATAAATGATCAATAAAGATGTCGTTTTTGACCAAAACTTCAATATTGATTTCAAATAACATGAATACAATTTTTACTTTTCGTATGATATAATATACAAACTTAACCCTGTACTTGGAAAAGGTTTACCTATAAAAATAATTAAAAAGATATTGAGTTTGTTTTGTAATGAAGCTTTGAGTGTGAAAACTTTATAAAGAAACAAACATAAAGACTTCAGTTATGCGAAAACAATGAATGAAATACATGAGCAAAACATTAATAGACTAAATGATATCTACTAAAGATAGAACTGGGATAACAATACATTTATACCAATGAAAGTTTTCATGGCTACGACAGATGGTGTAGTAATACTGCATATTTTGAAATTGAGCAAAATAGCAACATGTTGACATTCTAGAACAAAACAAAAACTCTCCTCTAATAAAGTTTGTTTGTTTATATAATCCAACTTAAAAATACGGAAATCTGTTAAAATGTTGTATCAATATTTCTTGGATATCAAGAACCACGTGGCTGGTATTTTGACAACAAGTGGATTTTGGATATTGTTTTACTGAAGATAATGGGCATTGACTATTGCTTGCAATAAAATCTAGTAAATCTGGTAATGATGCACGTTTTACCCAACCTTGTGTCAAATTTTACCCAACATTGTGCAAAATTTAACCGAACCTGTTAACCATGTTCCCTTTTTAACACAACTTTTTTAGAGTATACATGAATTGTAGTATCGGTATCAAGTGCTTCCTCATCTAATTTTACACTGCAAATTGGAAAAATGTTTTAAGATGTTATAAACTCATGACACGTGTTCTAACGTGCATTCTATAATGATTACTCCTTCCATTTTACAAAAATATATGAAAAGTGTTATGAATATTGAATAAACGGTTATAATCGAAATACATGTAATAATCATAGTGTTTTTTCTTTCTTCAGCATAAAAATACAAAAGTTAATATTTGATTTGAACACCTTTTGAATACCTGACGCTGGGACGAGAAATACTAAAGGGATAAGAAACAAGGCATTAGTCTTTTTATACCCAGTCGTTCAGGGAGAGCAATGTCCTCTACAGTATTATGATGCTTATTAGGTATTTCCCCTGTCTAGTCAACAAGAATTAATCAATATTCAGTTTGTTAGCAACCTTGAGGTCTAAGTTAGGCGCGCTTTGTCAAATTGTTGGCGATAACATATGCATGTGAATCTTCAAACGATATGAACGGAGTTCAGTACCATAGATCATAGTCATTTATGAATCAAAGAATGCCTGTATACAAACCCATTTTTGTGCCCATATTTGTACCTTTGTAGTGTGAAAGATGTACATTAAAGTTTAATCAGTGCATTCTTGAATAAGAACAACATGCACTGAGTATCTCAATTTACATTCTCTTTTTACTGATTTAAAATGAATTGAAATACAATAAGGACTATTTTTTGGCAAAGATATAATTTTTCTGTAAACCTCCTGTAAAAAGATATAGAATTTTGACAAATTGGCTAATAACGTACGAAAATTAATGTATTTATGACTTAGTAAAATGTTTGAATTTTTGAACTGAACAGCTTGCAAATATGGAGTTGTGGTGGTTTAATGATGAATTAAAGCACATAATCACTCAAAACTGCACAAATTCGGGTTAACTAATAGAACTTTTAATTGATAGCTGCCGTATGTGGCTCACGGTGCAGCCATACAACCATATGAATGTCTATCACACAGATCCGTGGAATCGCTGTCTGGTTTGATAATTACCATCATAAAAGGGAACCAGACCTGGATGACTGCGTAACAAAACACTGATGTGTTGATGCTTATATCAATTTTGATTTTATCATTTCATCTGTTAAAACATTTTCTAAGCTTTAAAATGACACCTTACTTGTTGAAATTCATCAAGGCAAAGTCCCCCTTTTCGGGGTGAGTCATCACATTTCAGGTGTTCTGTCAAATTTGCAGTGACACTATTGCAATGCTCATAAGCCACATGATTTTACTGTGTTCTGATATGATATCACGGTTATTTAGTTTACTAAATGCTGCCAAGACTTACTGGCATTAAATCTTGATTTTTTTAAATCTAGGCCTGTTGGAAAAATTACTCAGTAGTATAAACAAAGTAAAATGTTGACTCCTTTAATATATTTAATCCTTTCCTTGAGGCATCTATAT
>JXSR01S015161.1:23780-35900 GCA_000969725.1 Ophiothrix spiculata | reverse complement strand
ACATTATAAGTCATATGTGACCCATCATATCGAAAGGTACCTTAATACCGGCAATGCATAGTAAATTACGAGATACGGGCCATTGAAGCTGAGCATAGTCAAAAATCACATCCAAGGTCGAATTTTAATTTCATCAGAAACGTTACCTTAGAAGTGTACTCTATCATATTAATCAGGCTCCAACATCCAAAACATAAGATTAATTGGTTAAAAAACAAGATATAAATCCTTTCTTCGTTCAAGTTTTACCAGTACAGAAACTTTAAACTTGATTTTCTCAGAACTATAGTTTTCTGAATCAACTTGATGCCTTTTACCAATTTTGATGTTACTTTGCAATCAAACATCCAATAACTAAAAGCAAGGTGTCATTTTAAAGCTTAAAATATAATCTTTCAGATGAGACCAAAAAATCAATTTTCATTTTGGGACCCTTAAGGTACCTTTCGATATGATGGGTCACATATATGATCATGACTCGATGTGTCAAAAAAAGAAAAATGTTACGAGCCAATCCAATCAAAGAGTTTCTCATTTCTACGTAAAGATTTGCAAACTCTAAGTTGCTTGCATAATATTTGACATTCACTGATGATAACTCGCTTGAAGGCATTTCACCTTTTCACCAACTTCGAACACCCTGTATCAGGTAGTTCTCACTTATCTCCATTTATAAGCTAATTTGTGGACAGGTATTTATAAATAAAGATAGTTGATTTGTCCCTTTTTACTCTCAGACACCTTAAGCTTATGCAGGATGTTTGTACTTGCATTAGGTAATCCTAGGAGTAATCTCCTGTGCCCAATCATTGAGTCGTGGTGACAGGGATTAGCTAGGGGTATAGGGAAGGTAGTAGTAGTACAGTGTCCGTGCCATTGCTGATTGCAACTGATAGCAAATCTGTAATGGTTTTTTTCTATATATATTTACATTATTATCCAAGACGATTTACTATCTGGGGATCAAGTTGTTCCTCTAGAGTTATAAGCTTAAAAGCAATTTTGGTTAAATTAACACATTTTCTGAAATTATACTGAAGTATCATTTTTAGCTTTGCCTCAAAACAGGCCGATGAAGATTAGATAACATATCTAACACACACCAAATCCACTGATCCAATTTTTGAAACAATCAATGCCAGTTTTGTGACATATAGCTGTACTGGGAACTCTGCACTGCAGGGATAAAAGGTTAGACTAGAATATGTTGCCTAGGGGATAACATTTCTCGATAAAGTGGATTTTGATAAAGATACTATGAATATTAGATGTGTCTCTTTGATACAATAGCACTTACTTGCAAATTTCCATGAAATATGAGTTAAATCTATACTCTTTTAATAGCACTATACGACATGATTTTCTCTTAGAAAGCTTTTCTTATCCTTTAACTATAAACCACAGTTGTTTCTGCTTAACTCCATCATGCCATTTAAAATCCAGGGGATTTATAGTACCAGTTTATGGCACCAGACCCTAGATATTTTTCCGTATTTCGTAAAAACAAACTGGGGGCAACTAATTTATCTTTAAAGTGTTGGTAAACCTATCAAAAATAATAACTGTAAAAGCCTTGTAAACAAAGCATTAAAACCCTGAGATACAACTGTGATGCGTACCTGGTTGGATATGATCGTATGATCTGCGTACGTATGCTCACGTTGAGATAACTGCGTAAAAGCTACATTCAGGCATGAGATTTTCCAGCTTTTCAGCTGGTTCCAGCTTTTTTTATGTCAAAATTTCCACAATTTGTTTATTTTCAGCCTGTTTTGAGACATTTTTACCAATTTTACGCGCTTTTCCAGTGTTTCCAGCTGTTTTCAGGAAAATACAATCTCATGCCTGTACATTACACGCAATACACTCTTACGCAGCAGTTTAAACAATGCATACATTATCAGTTCAATAGATAAATATAGCAGCATGCGTATGTATAAGTCATGGAATACAGGATATATTCTGGGCTTAGTATATGTGTACCGCCGCGGCAAAAGGGTCCAGTTGTCGACTCCTACATGTTAGCCCTCATGTTGCTCATTGTAGCATATCTGATGTATACAAATACCATATATTAGATATGCTACAAGGAGCAACATGTACGAGCCGACAACTGGACCCTTTTGCCGCGGCGGTACACATATATTTATTACTGAAAACCATGAATACAGGTTATGTGTTTGACCAATGAGATTACAGAAATCATGTACACTAAAGGAAAATTGCCTGTATTCCGTGAACAAGCAAGGGGGTAACTAAAAGTATTTGCCTGGGTGTATTTGTCTTCCATTTATTATCAATTTATAAGATAACGTCAGGTTTGCTGGACTTTAGGGGTGGATTTGTCATTTTGCCATGGACTTGGTATGTGTAATTCAATGGTCTAAAGTAGTTCAATCAACTGCTTCTTGTAATTACTTGATAATCCTTGCTGGTCTGTAGCAGTAGGATATCAATCCAAAACAGTATGGTTGACAGGGGATGTTAAACCAAACCTTGTAGTTGGTCAAGTGTTTGAAATAGATAATGAACCTCACACTTATTAGCACTTTGTCATTTGGGGATTAAACAGAACAAGCTAAGCATATGAGCTTTGAGATATGTGTTATTTCATCTATGGTTATTTAAAGGGTGTCCAAAAAGTCCCTTTGTTACTTTAAATTAGTATAATGATAATGCAAGAACGAAAAATCACATTGCAAAACCAAATACATATTTGAAAACTAGAAGCTTGGGAAAAGTTTTATGATACCAAATACAACCCCCTTGATCATTCTAAATTATCTTAAATGGACATAATATTTAGAACCAATAATTTGCTACACCATAAATCGAATTCCAAGTTTAAAAGCTAAGTAACGATCACCAGAGGATGGAAAGGTTCAATAAATATAGCTTAATGTTTTAATAGGAATTTGTGGGGTAAGTTGGTGTGTTTAGATAGCCACATGGTATTGATTAAGAGAAAAATTGCCCAAGCTTTCTAGTTATCATATTATATGTATTTTGTTTTGCAATGCAATGTTTAGTTTTTATAAGTCATTCTAATTTAAAGTAGTAAATGGACTTTTTGGACACCCTGTAGAATGGGAAGTTTAGTGCGGGCATGTCCTTTTGCCGTCACCGCATTATTGGAGATACACCACATTATTGGACATAGGGCCAATTTAGACTTATCTGAAAATGAAATCTTTATAGAATGGGAAGTTTTATGATAACAAATTTAAGTAACTTCATGCAGTATATACTCTGTAGTAAATAAAGCAGCATTTGCACATTTATATAAATGCTGCAAAATGACCATATCGCTCATTCCGAAAAATCGGGTGCCAATGCAGTTGAAAAAAATGAAAAAATAAAGTTGCTCAAATATTTTTCTTTTAAGTGTTTTTTATTAGTAAACTAGTCATGGACATGGAATCCAAGTGATTTGTCAACACCACTTCTATATTTTTTCTGTTACAAAGACTTACCCATTTTTACGTGGTGGGCAATGGGTGAGCTACGTTACCTGCTCAATTTTTAAGTATTGATACTCGCCAATTTTTTGCATTTGTAGGCAAGTGTATCTTTCATATGCACTGTTAGTGCATAGAAAAGTCATGAAACGGTAGTTATAAGTTCTGTAGAGGTCAGTAGTAACGTAGATCACGGTAACGTAGCTCACTGTTTTTGCATGTTTTAATGCACAAAACATACATTAGACCATTTACTTAGTAAATTCTAATATAAACGAAGTAGTAGTAGTGTATATCTCTATCACATACTAAAATGGAATTGCTGCAATGCCTATGGTTACTGAGATATATGGTTACGTAGCTCACATTTCTTAACATGGTCGGTTCAAATTTTCATGTTCAACACTTTCTTTCGTCAAACATGAATAAATTTGACATTTTCTATTATGGTTTTCGAATTCACTGGAATGTTTGCTGTCAGCATACTTAAATTTTGTTGGAATTGCTGTTTTTCCCCATCAAATAATGGTATGCCAAACTTAAGTAACGTAGCTCACACGATGTTGGTGGAAAATGAATTTCGTTTTTGAATTATGGAAAGATGTCATCAAATTTGGAAATCATTGTTCAGATACAAAATGCTGATTGTTTATCTGTTTAAAAATTATAATAGGCTTGAAAAAGTATTATATACTAAAAGAAAATGAGCATGTCCAAAAGTAACACTTTTGCGATGGAAACTCATTTTTTGCTATTTTTCACGTTTTTCGCTACTTTGAAGGCATAAATCAGAGTCATAATGGCATTAAAAGTATGACAAACCATATATTACCAAGTAGATTTTGACAAGCCCTACCCGAAAATTGCAGTATTGGAAGAGATAAAGGCACTGGAAGGTTTTTGTGGACAAAAGAACGTAAAACATGCTATTGGCACCCAATTTTTCGGAATGAGCGATATATTCCCGGCATTTATTCTATAAAACACATTGCATGAAAACAAGCAGCAACACTGGACACACTACTGAAAGGGATACATTTACAGCTTTTAAGCTGTAAATGTAGCCCTTTAAAGCAATACTATAAGGTGTTAAAAACGAAGCGCCCCCTGTCACCCATGACTTTTGTGTTTTTTAGCTTATTGGGTTTGTTTTGGGTAGATATTAATTCCCTCCAAATGATTTGGATTAAGATTGCTTACTTTTTCTGTTATGGTCATTTGTTGAGTTAAATTTGGAATCCCGAATTTAATTCCACATGTATTAGTATAGGAAAACATGCATGTGCTTGTTATCCATTTTTCGGTGGCAAAACAATTTTTTGAGAAAATACACTTGAAAATGCTTTTAGATAGTTGCATTCCTTCATTTGATTTCGTTTTTAGTATAAACTAGTTTTGGTCAAAATCTTATAGTATTGCTTTAAAAAAGGTTAAAAGTATAATTTTTTTTCGGAAGAATATACATTTCCATCTCATATGATATGAAACAAAAATTACATGATACATGGATTTTGATTGAATTACCAATCATGAGGCCCTACTTGTTAAAATTTATTTGGTGCAAAATATTCTTGTCATAATCTTAATCGGCCTCTGGCATAGTAAAATAACATTTACTGACTAATTGACTTTACAGGGGGAGGGAGGGTAATAGAAGGGGAACATTTATTCATTTAGACAATGTAGTAAGTTCACTAATATTATTACCAAGAATTTACCTTTATGGAATATTTGTACATTGAGAGTATTGTGGCTAGCCACAATTATAATGCTGTATAACTACTTACCAATGGCATGAATCATTTCTAAACCAAAGTGTGAAATTGCAAATCACAACATGGCAGTACTATGATACAACAAAGAAATTGCAAAATCGACTAGTTGGAAAATAATACAATTTGAAAATGGCCTGAGTTTCCTTGATATGAAGGCCTACTATATACTGTAATATCCAATTCATTATCTGGATCTAGTACAGTCACTTATATTTTGGAAATGACTAGTAGAAATCACGATTTGTGATATAGGCCTTGAATGAATTTTAAAAATACCTGAGTTTCCTTGACATGTAGGCCTACTATATATAATTCATTATCTGGATCTAGTACAGTCACTTATATTTTGGAAATGACTAGTAGAAATCACCGTGACGATTTGTGATATAGACCTTGAATTTTGAAAATACCTGGTGTGCTACAAAAAAAGCTTTTCAAGTTATTTAGGTGTGCTGTAGGTGTGCGTTTTGTATCTAATTATGTGTGCTTTTACCAGATTTATAGGTGTGTTGAAAATCACACTCAAGACAATTTTAGGTGTGTGATGGTGTGCTAACACACTCGCACATCTCAAAATACAAGGCCCGGTGACAAGCAAAATTTAAGGGTTGGGGTTTTAAGGTTAGGGTTAAGGTTTAAGGTTTGGGTCAAGTTTTTGATGGGACCTAAAGTATACTTTTTTCAGAAATTTTAGTTCCACAATCATTAACCTAAGGTCCCTCACACTTAATATTTAGTTTCCTGTTTCCACCCGCCCCAAATATCCAAAATTCCCAAGTAATTCATTATTTGAGATGGTTTCATTATTCTTTAATATTTTAAAAGACAAAAGGCAAAGTATAAATGGCTCAAAATAACAGGCATCTCTCAAATGTTGATATAATTTAAAAACAGTTTCCATGGAGTGGGTGCATGGCACATGAGTAGTAATGAAAATAATTTTTGGCACTGCATACTCAAAATAGGCGATGCTGTTTTTGCTCATGGCAAAAAATTTTGGACACTTTTATCGCCCAAAATTGAAAGTTGAAAATTGGAAAAAATGAAGTGCATAGTGTTTCTGTGTTTTAATATGCATAGACAATCACAAAAATACTGGTATGTGATTTACTGTACTGTATTGATATTATGTCGATTGAATTTTCTCACATGTTTTGATCCTAGAAAAATAATGAATAATGAAAAGTGACCGCCTCTCTATTTTAAAAGCTGCAACAGGAAACTAAACATTAAGTGTGAAGGGCCTAAAAATTTCACACTATTTCCACACTGGATGAAGGGAAGGAGCACGGGGTCCTAAAAACCTCCAAAAGGAAGAAGAAATACAATGTTTGTTGGCTAAAATTGGCTAAATATTGGTGTTTACAAACTTGGGATGTTCTTCTCCTAGTTAAGGAAGGCATGTGATAGTCCTGTGCCTAGATGTGGGACCATGACCTGAGTGTCCATGATCCCTTTTTAAGTGATATAGGCCAGTGGTGTTATTTTTTGTTCCTTTAAACATTACAAATAAATATATTGATCTGAAATCAAAATAAACTTCTATGATGGTTTCCCAGGTCAGGGAGATCTGTTGTTTGCAATTAATCATGAATTAATTAATCAAATATTGTTCATTTGAGATATATCATGAGCACCATTTCTACCATAAACTGATCAACCTTTCACGTACGATCAGCTGGGGTCAATGAAATACCAAAGCATGATTGAAAAATAGAACGTCACTTTACACAGGGCACAATAAAAGAAGACATCAGGACCTTCCCATCATGCCTCGCTTCGAATGTGATTTTTTGTATGGGTTGTGATGAGAGGGTTTAGGGATGAAACATATCTGAAATGCATTATTGGAATGAGGTCTGATGATTGTGCTATGTTTCATCCCTCTCATTAAAACCTGTACAAAAATCCCATTGGAAGCAAGGCATGATGGGAAGGTCCTGATATCTTCTTTTGGGCACAATATAATAGTGCACTAATCTAATCTATTCATTACCCCTGACTAGTAACTCCTTGGAAGAGCGTATAAAAATGCCTTGATCTTTGCAATGTGTCTGAGGTAGGATTTAAAGCAATATTATAAAAATGTTAAAAATGAAGCGCCCTCTGTCACCCATGACTTTTGATTTTTTGGGCTTATTGGGTTTGTTTTAGGTAGATATTAATACCCACCAAATGATTTGGCTTAAATATGTTTACTTTTTCTGATATGGCCATTTGTTGAATTAAATTCAGGATCCCGAAATTAATTCCACGTATATTAGTATAGGAAATCATGTGTGTCTTTTTATCCATTTTTCAGTGCCAAAACAATTTTTCGACAAAATACACTTGAAAATGCTTTTAGATAGTCACATTCTTCACTTTATGCTGTTTTACTAGAAATTATTTTTGACCAAAATCTTATAGTATTGCTTTAAACCCACGACCTAATCTTGCTCATTCTAATCTCCCATCTGCGATGTGTTTAGACTTGCATGCTCAAAGGCTCATTTTTTGAATTTCTTCTGAGGTCAGTGTTTTGGGTGTCTAGTATGATTACTAGGTTAATTCTAATCCGACTGTTGGGACCTAAAGTATTATAGGCCTACTTGATCTGTTCGTTTCTTCAACCATTTCTAAAAGAAAACAAAATTGTAGATTTACGCAAGGTGTAGGGTCCCATCAGTGTTCAATTTACCACCTGTTCACCTGCACAAATGCAGGCAACTTTGGTTTTGTGCAGGTAGCTTTTCAATCCTGCCTGCACATGTGCATACGCGTAGCCAGGATTGCGGACCCCGGGGTGCGCAAAAAAACCTTGTCATAAACGGCGACTGATCCAGGGGTTACTAGGGGTACCTACCTGTATTGGACGGTCGCTAAATGTATTTTTAGCAGTATTTAGGACTACTGCGTCCATTTTTCGTTGTTTTCCTATTATTTTTGTCATTCCTTTTCCCATTTTTTGTAGACCCCCGGGGTGCGCGCGCCCCTTCCGCACCCCCCTGGCTACGCCAATGATGTGCATGTGATATTTTGGCCCTGCAACTTCACTTTTTTGGAAAATGCTGCAAATCAATGTCCTTTATCTGATGGTATATTTTGCTTTTTGTCTGTAAAAAAGAGTACATTTGTATTTTAATTCATTTTCCTTCGCAAAGCTAATGAAGTCGCACGACGAAAAAAACATAACTTTATGCCAGATATGCATAATTAGCATGAGTCATTGGCATGGTCAGCTTTACGCCGACTCAGTAGCTACCGTGTGACGTAGCATTCATTCATGAAAACTGGATTTTGGTCGCGGAGTCTTCCGACTGCAAGCCAGATACACCTTCGGAAAATTTCATTTATCTTCGGCAAATGTTCAAGATCTTACCCACATTTGAGTGACAAATTGATGAGTTAATAAATTTTGCCAAAATATAAAATGAAATATGTTTTCTAGACTGAAATTTTGTGTAGATTTCATTTCTGAAGTCAAAAATGCAAAATCTTGAACTAGAATTTTTTCCCCCATAGACTTATACAGGCCGAATTTAGCCGGAATTGGGCTAAAAAGGGCCAAAATGGATTGCTAAAAAAATTATTTTGAAAAAAGTACTTATGGGATGAAAAATTGAATAACTTTTCAGACCTGTAACTTGTAAAATTTTTTTAGCAAATCGTCCGATTTTTTTCACACTTCAGGGTAGGGGGTAACATTATTGCATTTTTCATCAATTTATATTTCATTAAGTTTAAATTGTAGAGTATAAAATTCCCTTTAAAATGAGGGATGAATCACCCCTCTAGCCCATTCCAATCCAAAATTATAGTTGCAAAAGAGCAAATTTTTACGAAAAAACACATTTTTTTAGGGTTCGTTTGTCACCCCGCAGGTCAAATTTGATCCATTGTAACATCGAAAGTATACACAGAATCGGGAAAAAAACACTTTAATTTGAAAAAATAGGATACAAATTAAGAAAAATAACTATACCAAGTCAATATTAATGTACATTTTGGATTCTAGAAGTATTTGAAAATGAGAGGGGGGAAATTTTGTCACCAAAAATCGACCCTTTTTGGCAATTTTTGGCCCAAAATCAGAAATTTTCAAAAATACTCCATTAAAAGTTACAAAATATGAAAATATAGACACTTCTACACCTAAAATAACCCATTTCATAAATTTGTAAGATACTGAAATATTTTTTCACACTTTTGTTACTGAAATGTGGGTAGAATCTCAAACCCTGTCTTAAAAAGATGATTTTCCACCCAATTCATTCCTTTGCAAACTGTTGACAGTGTTTCTTTTTTCCTAAATTTTCAATTTCAGAACATGTGTTTATTATTGTTTAGAAATGTTAATATGCAAATACACGACATCGTGATCAAAATTGGTTTGATATATGCAAAGCAGTTTTAATTGGGAGATTTTAACAATTTATTTCTAGAAACCCTATCACTGAATATCTCATTTGGCGGCGAATGACTTATTATTATATGCTCCAATTTTTGCTTATAACGTCACAAAGATAGATAATATATATGAACTACTGGCAGGCTGTACTGATATTTGTAAGTTCTCTACATACCAAAAGAAAGGTATATTCCATGATAGCAAGTCTACTTTGAAAAACACAATCATGGCTAATGCCTTTAAATGTAAAAGTAGTAAAGAAAGTGGTTCAGTCTGTTGGTTCTCCTGAAGAAGACAGTGTGGCACATATTCAACCAACAATAAAATAAAGGGCCTTAATGAAACACCCACTTTCAGAGGAAAACTGATTGAACAGATGCTGAATTTCAGTTGAAATGTGCGGAACAAAAAACATACCCTGGAGTGTGTATCACAGGAAACTTTTGAAGTCTCAGAAAATTTCCTTTAAAATACTTGACATTTTGAATTGATCAGCACATAATGTGTTTTGAGTACCAAGTATATTGGTTCAAAATGTGATTTCTCAGTATAAAAAGAGAAACACATGGAAAACTAACTTTGGATATTTCAACAATTTTAATTGTTATACTTAAAGGGGCATTGGACAAAATTTCGAAATTTTATTTGAGGATGATTTAAACTTCACATGCTAGACAATAACACTTAATTAATAAATATCGGGAACATTTTGATCAAAACCTTCAGAAAGTCAAAAATTTCAATTTTATTTTGTTTTTTGATCTTGGGTATGAGGCTATTCTCTAAACGTATTTATTGAAGCTATATATAAAGAAAGAGCCAAAGATTCGTTTGTAAAACATTCCGTTCACATCATATAGATTGCAGATAAATCAACAGAAGTTTGAAGTTTGCATTAGATCTCCCAAAAAGGCCAATTTTAAAAATTCAACTATAGAGGGCAGTATTTATCGTTGTCGACAACGATAATTAGAAATAAAAGAATATCTAAACATTTTGATATTAAGGGTTTGAATTTGACTTTGAAACTTTGCATACTCTCATTATTACTGCCAATACTTCAAATGATGCAAAAATCTCAAAAAGCATGGGGAAACATTTGGGGATGATGCTGAACTTGTCCAATGCCCCTTGAAAAGTATACAATTTTAATTGTTATACTTGAAAGTATACATTTTATGTAGAATAAGAATAAAGTTGATAATTAATATTTAGCGCCTCTGCACAGATTCTATACAAATTACAATTGAATATGAGCGTAATATAATATGAGGTGAAATACTCAAAATAAAAAAAAAAAAAGTCTTCTAATTATCGAAGAGTGATATTAGAGGACTTTTATAGCCAAGGAGTATAAAAGGTGGGGAAGGGACACAAATGCAATATTGTGAGTAAAACAGGGTTGAATAAACCTATTTTTATAAAAGAATTATGTTGATTTCTATCTTATTTGCACTATTCAGTAGGTACAAACTAATGATTCTGTATTATGTTGGAATATTATGGACAATCACTTTAATTTTCAATCAGACTTATGTTGTATGTTTTAATTTTAAAGTAAGTAAGCAAATATGATCCTCAGAACTTGCTGCAAATATATCAGAAAATGTGGAGTCTTGCCCTATCCCTATCGGATAGCCCGGGGAGGCCACTGCCATTGTAAGGTGGACACCATGCGCGTACACAAAAACGAGTAAAAAGGGTTGTTTTTCTCGAAAAGGCGATGTACGCGAGTACATCGGAAAGGGTATCAAAATTGCAAAAATCAGGAAAAAAGGGTATAGTTTTCCAGATTGGATACTTGTAAAGGGTATATATTTTGCATGCCATGAAAATGACGTATTTTAGACATAAATATTTTAGAAATGTTTGAAAACTTATAAGGCGTACGCGTAAAGTAAAATCGGGACGAAAAATAAAATATCAGCGGTCCCTGTTGTAGGCCTTATCGAAATTTTGTTTGACCGTGTTGACGACTGGTAAAAGCAAGTAGACTAAATACTTCCCGTCCTTGACGTGGCGCTTTCGCTCTAACTTTCACAACATCAGTAACTGAACGCACTGCATAAGTTGTTATAGTTTAAAGGACGGACCCTTTCAAGCAAGGCTCAGGTTTTCGTGAAAGGAACAGAGTTGTCACAGCGAGTCTCATTGTACTCTTTTATTTTAATGATGAAAGAAAGTAGTTTTGAACATCTGATGAAAACATAATTTGAAGGCTTACTTGAAAAAGATATGTTTAATTTTGAAGGCTTACTTGAAAAGGGTATGTTTTCAGACTTGATTTGAACATACTTATTTAGGGTTAATGGGAAAAGATGACAAAATACTTGTTTGGGGTATTATATGGACGAAAGATAAATACTCGTTTAGGGTCCATTTTGAAAGTCCATGTATGAGCATGGTGTCCACCTTGCAATGACAGTGGCCCCCCCGGGCTAAAAATCGGCCCGTATTTTGACGCCCGATCACGTGACAAATGTTTAAGGCCAAAGGT
>JXSR01S015160.1:17929-30254 GCA_000969725.1 Ophiothrix spiculata | reverse complement strand
TTTTTGGCGATATCTCAAAAACTAAGAAAAAAATCAAAAATTTGAGAAAAGTGATCCCAGATATTGCTTTCTAGATTTTAAAAATCAAATTGGTAAAAAAATTTACCGAAGCAAAATTTAGTTAGCTTTCCCGTAAATTGTTTGGCCCAAAACATGATTTTTGGACCCTAGGTCCAAAATTGCGCATTTTGGTCCAAAAATGACCTGGCCATCATGTTCAGTATGCAAATCCGCTTCTAGAAATGTATACCTTTATTTGAATATAATTATCCGTTGCTGAGTTACAGAGCAAAAAACATTTATGAAAAAAGCCTTAACAGGCCCCTTAACTTCGGCTAGTTTATTAAATGCACTCATATGCTTTAGAAGTAAGGGTGACATTGGTTCATATTCATTTTTTGTTCCAAGTTACTATTTGAAAAGTTGTATAAAGATACTACTAGTACTAGTTCATATTGTTATTTCGTATTTATATACATTCCAGGGTTTTATTGAATGTAAAGACCAAGATTTATTGTGTTCCTGGGTTAAATTACATAAAAGATAGCAATTAATATACAAATAATAGTGTTTTTAATTATTTACAAACCGTATTTTTCACAACTTGAAGTTTTTGCCAAAAAAGGTGGCAAAAACCTTGCGGTTTTTACCAGTTTTTACCAGGCGGTGTGCCGTTTTAACCGGCCAACGTTGTTTCTGCCCATGTCAATTTCAACTTGTCTTTAATTAGCCCACTTGCGCTTAGCTATATACTTAGTTTTGCAAGAAAAAGAGGCAAAAAATGATTGAGTTAAAATAACTTGTCCTCCTTATGGAACAAACTCGTATTATAATATTTGCTAATTTTGTGAAGAGCAAATCCTGAAACGTGTTCATATGAAGTGTTGTCGTCTTTTGGGGGAGCGGGTTGGCGCAGCGGTACTTACCTCGCCTTGCACCAATGAGGTCCCGGGTTCGAGTCCTGGTCCCGGCGCTTTATGTGCATTTGGTTTTCAGTCCATACTCGCTTCCGCAGGTTTTTCTCCGGGCACTCCGGTCTTCCTCCTGCATTCAAAACTGATTTAAAAACATCTTGGGATCCCTGTTAAAGATAAGCTTCCTTATAGCTTACTTGGTACCAAGTACCAAGTTGGGTTTCCTTGGCGAAAGCCTAAACAAGGTGATTTTTTTTTTTTTTTTTGATTATATCTCTTTCAAAATACGCTTGAGATTTCTGTATTCATGATTGGTTGATTGCAGCTCCTAAATACCATTTAGAGCTGACCGATAATCAATATACTCCATGTATTGCATGTTCTGATTGGCTTAAGTCATCAAATATATTGGGTTTCTCCACACGAAAGCATCAAATGTAGATGCATCTAGATGAATGTAGATTTCCGAAGTGCAGATTGTGTTCACACGGTCGTGCGTCAATCTGAATTTACTCTAGGTGCGCATATAAACACGCTTGGGTGTGCATGGAAATAACGCAACTATGAGTATGTACACGCACAGTCGCTCACGTTCGTGCGATCGTTTGCTGAATCCCAGTTAAATCTATGTGCATCTAGATGTGCGAAGTACAGATTGATTTGCCAAATCATCTGGTTTCTGATTGAGCTGTATTCTGATCAGGTACATGGCACATTTATAGCCCCAAGGCGAGCCATATGAAGTAAATTGTATACACATTGCTAGATTCTTTAGTGTTTTTTCCAATTTTAGCAAAAATTCATTCATATACTGTGCTGATGATATTTGGAAAGTTGATGTAAGTGCCTTTATTTACATCAGATAAATATTTTGTTTCAAATTTTCAATCTGGATATCACAACAGACCAGGGGTCGATTTCACTAACGTAAAAATGCATCGTTAACCCATCGTAAGACCAAAACCCTTCGTTAGCTAAAACTACCTCTTGACCCCACGCAACGTTAACAAAGGGTTCGATTTTTCTAATGCATAATTCATATATCTTACAATGCGGTGAACACTTACGAAGGGTTTTCATGTCTTTGCGATATCTAGTTTTTGTTACGAGCTGAACCCTTCGTTAGCTACGATGCATCGTAACGTTAGTGAAATCGACCCCAGTTGTTATGAGCATAAAGCACTGAATAAATTGTTACACTAAAATGTACTTCATTTCAGAATGCAGCAAAAGCAAGCAAAAAGGACATTCCTGCACAGAAACAGACTACAGCACAGATATCTTCCAATCAAGCTGGTGGTGGTGGTGCGAATCCTGCTGAAGCGGAAAGGCTGGCCAAGGAAGTCACACAACAGGTATGGACACCTATTGTTAAAGTGGACACATTAAACTCAATGGTGGATTCATTTTGATATCATAGGGGAGATACAGGGTGTCCCAGAAAAAACCTTACAATCTTTGTGTGTAGAAAGTAAGTAAACATTGCATTTTATAGTCCATGAATTGAACTTTCAGATACCGTTTGTTTCATTTCAATCCGTAGTGTACAACAAAAGTTACGTTTTATAAAATATTTTGGTGATTTTTTTGTCTTGTCCAATTTCATGATTTTTGCTCATAAATCAGGGGTGTTTTTGATTGGAATAAACATTAGTCACCTTGGAAAACATTGTTACGGTTGAGTGAGCAGATCAAGGATATTATTCAATATAACTTCATTCAAGCGGAATCTTAAAATTGGACCAGAAAATTTTATATCTAAATATTTGATAAAACAAAACTTTTGTTTTACACCACCGATTGTCCGTTAAACCTAAGAAAATTACACACAAAGATTGTAAGGTTTTTTCTGGGAGACCCTGTACCAGACTCAGTGCCAATTTTTATTATTCCTACAGAGAGTATTTGGATTATTTTTTCATTGATACATCAGATTTTGTCAGTGCAAAAATATTGAATACATACCCACACGCTTTGCGTATTGTTTGATAAATTATTCGTGTTAAAGGAACTAGCCTAGATTCCACTTACAGTGAAAAACCTATGGAAATACTCTAAATAAAGCTTACAAGTGTAGTAAATCCAAAAAAGTGCAAAAAAATTACACATACATGGCTCAAATTGAGAGACAAGTAATTTGCAATATGTGTACCGCCGCGGCAAAAGGGTCCAGTTGTCGACTCCTACATGTTGCTCATTGTAGCATATCTGATGTATACAAATACCATACAGTAGATATGCTACAAGGAGCAACATGTACGAGCCGACAACTGGACCCTTTTGCCGCGGCGGTACACATATATCATTCTGCGATGGTGGTGTAACTATCCGGTGTTTTCTAAATCCTAATTTTGTACCTAAGATTGATTTACCAGATAAAAGATCAAATAAAGCTCCTGAAGATTATTTAATACATATTAAAAGAGAAATGATTTCATCAAAAATAATTTGTTTACCCATCACAGGTGTAGAAACAAGATCTTTTTAAAATTTGTATCTAAAAACACTGAAAACATTTTTTGCACTGTGTCAAAAAATTAAAGTTGGTAAAGAATTGCAATTTTCTCCAATATTCCTCAAAATCATGGAAAACTACTGGTAGGTTATATAACATGTTCTATTTAAGAGTCATGTAAAAAAATATGTAGGTAAAAATTAGTGGGAAGAATCTAGACCAGTCCCTTTAAGTAGTATTTGCTCAGTTGGATTTTGGCAGGATCTATGAGGACCTGAATATCCCCAGTTTGAGCTCCATGCCTGACAATGCTATTACACTATACAGTATGCGTCGTATGATTTCTGGAATACCTCTCCTCTCTGTGTGGTTGATATTTATCAGCTTTGTTCGTACACAATAATGATACCATTCACTTTGTCATTGTTTTTGTTGATGGTCATCACAAATAGTTCTCAAATGTGATGGCTCACCCCGAAAGGGGGGACTTTGCAGATGATATCGATTTTTATTTTATTATATCATCTGTTGCAGCATTTACTAAGCTTTAAAATGACACCTTACTTGTTGAAATTGATCAAGGCGATCAAAATTTACAACAGAAAATCTGCTGGAAATTCTTATTATTTTCCTTATTTTTTGCTGCCTATTTTCACCTGTTTCGTGAAAAGTTTTCTGTCGCAAAGTCCCCCTTTTCAGGGTGAGTCATCACAAATGTGAGTTTTTTTCAAGATACAATGTTGAATGATAATTGTTTAAAAATTCAAAATAAAGAAAAGTGGTAAAAGTCACAATCAAAGAACGATATGACTGGTCTCTGCTTAAAGATAGGATAAAGAAAAAAGAAATAAAAACAATGAGAAAACAACGAAAAAAAGAAAGAAAGAAGCGGTGGTCCAAATTACTGCTAATAATGCATTTGGCAACCTGTTTGGATATAGGCAGGTAAAGTTGGAAGAAATTAAACTAAAAGCTGTGTGTCACGTAGTGTACATTTGTGTCAACTTTCAAATGTACTTGGTCCAAACCTTGATCTATTTTTTTACAGAGAACTCAGCCTTTTTTTAAATATGAAAAGTCTAATTTTTCCCCTTTATTTTGCAGGGTGAAGTTGTACGAAAGCTGAAGACAGAAAAGGCAGAGAAAGAAAAGATAGATGTTGAAGTCCAGAAATTGTTGGCACTCAAGCGACAACTAGCTATCGCACAAGGTGAAGATCCTGACGCAAAACCAGCATCAGGAGGGAAAAGTAAAAGTAAAAAGAAGAAAGGAGGTGGAAAGAAGTAATCAAAATGTGCTGTAATTATGCATCAGGTATCTTTATTATGTCAGTCGCACCATAGCACAAATCTTCTGACTTATGTGCAAATTTCAGATTATTATAAGTACTGATTTTATCCATACGATTAGGTGTTGGTTATGTCATCATGTGTGCATTTGAAATCTACATTTGTCATGTGAGTGCAAGAAAGTTGTATCTGCAATGGCTGCCCTAAGTTATATCTATTTTACAACATGTCAAAAGAATGTAAAAAATCCCTCAAAATCTCCCTGTCTTATGTCAGTGGTTCTTGAAATGGTTCTTCAGGTGATGCTGAAGAACCATTTCAAGAACCACTAACCCAAGACTGTAGGTCATGCAGTGTGCAATCAAAATTTATGACGTAAGGCAGCTATTGCAAGTACAACTTTTCTTGCACTCACATAACAAATTGTAAATGTTTGTACTTCATTTCCATCAGAGGGAATTTTATGGATGTTTGATCCATAGGTGTTTGTCTCTTTTTTCAAATTGTGGAATTTGAAAACCTGGACAAGAAATATCAGGGGATGTGATTCTTCCAGATTTATTGTTATTGTTGAAATATCCACTTTTTTGAGACCAGGTTTGTGTCATTTTATCCTAATAATAATAATGATAAATAATAATAACACGGGTGTGAGAGTTCAGCTTTTTAGCTGATTTCAGCTTATTTAATGGCTTCAAAAGAGTCATAATTTAAGCTTTTTCTTTCATTTTCAACCTGTTTTTGGCATTTTGTCACCATTTTCAGCTCTTTTAATCACCTGGCACTCACACCCCTGTAATAATGAGAGATTTTTGAGCGCTCATACCAAAGAAGCCGCTGAGTGCTGTACATATTTGTAACAAAACATTTAAGATATATAATTTTTACAAACAGAATCATGTACAATAGTAGAAAAAAATTGGGTAAAGTTAATTTTCTGCAATCTGTTCAGAGTAGTCGGGATTTAAATAAAAAATCCCTGACATGTGTTTACTTTTTTTTTCCAACACAGAATTGGAACGATTCTTTCAAAATTCATTTGATTTTGCTACTCTAATTTTGAAATGTGTTTAACCCTTTTGATCCTTGCCAATGTATTCATATGTGTACCTCCCATACTGGCCTTCCTATTATATGTTAGTATGTTGGGCATATGCAAAAATAGTTGTGGAAATTATGGTTTCTGGTGTATTTGCAAATCATATTTCAGTAAAATTTCTCATTAAAGATCTAAATTGTCTACCAAAATAATTGCAATTGACCATCAACATCACCCACATGAGTTTTTCCTAATGTTAAACAAACCATTTATTATTTCAAAAATATGCCAATTATTTTAGCCAAAAAAACAAATTTTGTCTCAGGTTAGGGTTAATAATTTACATTTAACACATTTAAAAAAAAAGGTTTTCAAAAGATTTTTGACTTTTTAAAATGTTTTGTAACATTGAGAAAAAAAAAAGAAGAAGAAAATTTGACCGCTGAATAGTGACCTAAAATGCAATTTTTTAAAATTTCAACGTAGCACATAGCCTTTTTGACTAAAAAAATTAAACTTAAAACTATTTGACCATATATCTTTTTCAGAAATTATTTAAGTAGAATCCCATTGAAGCTTACAGTGTTCAAAGGGTTAAATGCAGGATAACCATAAGCAGATTTCAGAGGCTGTGTGTTAGTATTTCATAGGGATAACTGCAGTGGCGGCGGGAGGTTGGAATTTTAGGGGAGGACGGCTAATTCTCTTTGAGCAAAAATCGTCTGAGGAAAATTATGATATTTTGTAAATGTGTGCGGGTGTGCGTAGCACGTGAAAAAAAACCTGTCAAATAGGATAATTTAAGCTATAAATTGTTCAAAATCTTGAAATTTGCAAAAAAATTGCAAATTTTTACTGAAAATTGACATAATATCTGAAAAATAGAGCAAACGTGCAATTTTTTTTGATTTTTCACATTTAAATTATCAAAACAAAGGGCAAAATTTCAATTTTCCCTCTCGTGAAATTTAGGGGGGACATGTCCCCCCCCCCCGGATATTGTATAAATTCAACTCAATTATATAGTGACCAAGGGGATGGAGAGAGGACACTTGAATCAGGGCCCTGTCTCTCTCGCATTTTAGCTGAAGCCTTTTTTTAACCATATTTTGTAGTCAATAAGGTAACATTAAGGTAACATAGGCGGGGTCTATCTGACATTCTGTCAATCAAATGTGCAACCATGCGCAGAACATTGCGCATGGGAATCCCTGTGTGTGACTTGAAATTGTAAGCTTAATCAGTGCAGATCAGCCAATTTTAAATGGAAATTTCACTCTTTGTGTTGGTGAGCTTATAGTACCATCAGCCAAAAGTTGTTCAGAATTAGTGTATCTAATGCTGTATGGGTCTGGTTCTATTTATTTTTCACTTTTATTGCACTGAAATTCAAGTAAATTTTCGGAGAATTTTGTTGACAAAATCGGGCATACTAATGAGCTTGTACGTGATTGGTTGAATACATAATTAACCTTGTGACGTCGAATTACAAATTCGCGCTGAAGCTTCATTTTTTCCGTTGGCAAGGTATAGCAGATTCCTATCCCATAATATCTAGAATCCCTACTTGAATATGAAAGTAATATGTGAAGCCAGTGTTCCTCCTAATGCTGTATGGCGCGCCATTGGCGCAGGAGCTGGAAAAATTGGCACAACAGGTTTCTAAAATTTTGAAAAGGTGTACAAAGGGTTCTTTTCCTTGCTTTATTTTGACAATTTTCAGCCTCAGCTCATGATTTTGGCATAAACGCCTCTTCAACTTTTGTGAAAATTGCTTTAATTGGCGCAAGCTCAAAAACCTTAGCGGGAACACTGTGTGAAGCCCAAATTTTGAATTAGTTATTGTTGTTGGATTTAATTCGTGAACGTGTGTTTATAGCAAGTACGCAGTGATCCCTGACGCGAGCGTATATTTTCAAGGTTGTTTATTTCGCGTGTACGCACAAGGCTCTGAGTACGCGTTCACGAATTAAATCCAACAACTATCTTTGGATGAACTGCGAAAAGTGAATCTTGGAACGGGATATTTCTTTTTGTTTTTAATATAACAGCTTGAAAAATGTGCATTATCACACAAAGTGGAAAATTGATTAAAAGAATCTGTTTCATAAACACAACTCGGGTCACAAGGAGTGCACCTCTTGCATTGCGGCCTAAATGCAACCACATTTTATTTTACTCAAGGCCACTGAGTGCCAGCGCCAGCGTGTTGATCTTCTGCCAAGAAGCGACTGTCATTTTAGTTGTTTCGCATAAAATGAAGTCTTTCTAATCTTCCAAAATTTTGGCTTGTGAACCGACCCTGTTAGTGTCAGGCTAGGACCAAAGGGTGTTTTAAGTTTTTCCCACCATTCAATTCAAACTGTCACTTCCACAACTTATAAACAACCCACTGAGTGAACCAACTGCCATAGACTTACATGATAAAACTACTGATGGAAAACTTGCTATAGAAAATTTATTACATTGTCAAAGTGTGAATTAAAAAGACCTTCAGACAGGGGATAATCACAGCTTGATGTCAATGTAAACAAATACCACTTCCACAATTTTCTTCATTCCCAAAATACAGTTTGAAAAAGAGGAAATACAGAATCTTTACCACACAAATGAATGTAGTAGTGGAGTGATCTTGGTGAACATTCCACTGGGTTATACATATTTACTGAAATGTTGCTGTGTGTTATGGGAAGAGCTTTAATCATCCTTTGGGCTAGGACTAAAATGGGGATGATCAGGGCTACACATCCCCATACATAATTGTCTCGCCTGAAAATTTTTCAGGAAGAGACATACCATTCCTTAAAACTATCCGCCGTCCGCATTTCTTGTCCGGAACCGTATGCCCTATGTAGATGATGGTGAGTGGGAAGGGTTGAAGCTGAACTGGCGCTGCGTACAATTTGAATGCAAACTATGCATATAAAGTACCTAATTTGCATAATTTATGCATAATTTTTAATTTAAAGTATATCTCCTAAACCGTAAGGGCTATGGTAATGAAACTTGAAGGGGTTTGGGATTAGCACACGCGACGCACCTTTTTGGGGGTGCGGTGAAGGTCATTCAAGGTCAAATTTTTAAATTGTTCAAAAAGTTGACCTGAGGTCATCCGAGGTCATTTTGAGGTCAAGCTCACAACTCATTAACCCCTGACCCCACTTGGATTAAACTTGGACCATAGAAAGTACTTGACCCAAGGTCAAGGTCAGTCAAGGTCAAAAGGTCATCTAAGGTCAAATTTCCAAAATTGTTCAAAAAGTTGACCTGAGGTCATCCAAGGTCATTTCGAGGTCAAGCTCATAACTCATTAACCCCTGACCCCACGCGGATTAAACTTAGAAAATAGAAAGTACTCGACCCAAGGTCAAGGTCAGTCAAGGTCAAAAGGTCATCTGAAGTCAAATTTCCAAAATTGTTCAAAAAGTTGACATGAGGTCATCCAAGGTCATAACTCATGAACACCTGACACCACATGGATTAAACTTAGACCATAGAAAGTACTTGACCCAACGTCACTCCTACCCTATCCTACTCCATCCCACAACTGAATGATTAAGTAGGTGGTCGATACACAGGCGAGACTACTGGTTCGCGAACCATCTTGTTTTCTATAGTGTCTCTTCCTCCTCTTGGTCACAGCTCTTATTTTGATTTGCCATGTTAGTGCAATATTGTCATATGTGTAATTTCTGAAGATTTCAAAAGTATTTTGCACAAAGTTTAAGGAAGCAAAAAAAATGGATTGTCTAATTTAATAATTTAGTGTGATATTCTCATATATATACTTGCAACTTTGCGAGGAATTATTGAGATACGAAACATATCAACTGTACATGTATACTTTGATCAACACTAAATAGGCGGGAATTATGAGGCTTTTCTTCATCCGCAAGTAAACATAATCCCAGTTACACGCGCGCCGTAGATACTGATGTGCGAGTCCCACATGCAATGCGCGCTGCACCTCCTGCAGTTATGCTGTGTCCGGCTACGCACATGCTTATCTGTATCAATTCACGATGTGAAGAGGCCCACCTATTTGGTGTTGATCAAAGTATAGTAACGTTGCACTAACTTGACAAGTTTGAAGTTGATAATTACAAAGTTGTAGTCAATAATGTTGAAAATTGCCAATTATGTATGAGTAAAGGCCTAGATATACTTCGTCAATTTCATTCAGAATTTTTCTCATGGTGTTACATTTTCACCACTATGTTAAATTTTCATTCGGAATGAACATTTTCATTTTCATTTTTTCCTCACAGTGTAAAATGTTTGCCATGGTGAACAATGTTTTACCATTTACAAAAATGTTCATAATGGAGAAATAGTTTTCACATCACGGCACATTTTGCAATGATTTCTCACCTGTAGTATTTTGATAATACATAGTACATTACTTTCATTGGTAATTGTTGTTTTCAAACAATACCATAATTACCTTAGCCTTTTCATTACAATATGAAATCTGTCCTTGACAGGTACTGTAGATTTTATTCTGTTGAAAAGATTTGCTGACTACTTCATCTTTCTCCAATGAGAAACATTTTCATTTGGAATTTTTGTCACTGTCTTGATTTTAATATGCATTCAGCTGTCTGGATTTTAAAAATGACGAACTATATCTGGCGCTTAATGCTGGTTTCAGATTATCTGTAGTTGTCCTAACATTGCCATGTCATTTTGCCACATGAAACAAACTAACAAACAACTTCAAACAAACAAATGGCGACAAATTCTAAAGCTGATAGATTGAACATTCTGTTAATTTGGTCCCAACAACCGGTTACAAACAGTTGAAATTAATACAATTTTATTTTCAAAAACCATCACAGCAAGTTTGCAAATGCACCCTAGTACAGAGTGATGGACCTGAATGGCTAAAATTAATATGGTCACTTGCCACAGCTTGACTTGAAAAAGTAACATGATCATCTGAAACCAGCTCAATAATTCCTATTCTTTCATAAATGAGATAAAATTGTACAAGTAACCTAAAGGCCGAACCATAGTCGGGACTCAAAACAAAATTTTCCCTACCAAACATTTGGTCGTGATGACATCACCAAATATTTGCCATTGAATTTAAAGTATGAACATTTGGTGCAATGTATATGGCAATTCAATAACATGTGCAATCTAGCGCAAAATTTTATTTGGTCTCAACTCGGTGTTGAAGTTATTTTGTTTGGAGTCACTGTTCATTTTTATGTCACGACCAAATGTTTGGTAGGGAAAATTTTGTTTGGAAGCCGACTATGGTTCGGCCTTAACACAACTGTGATAAAACAAATGATCACTATGTTGATGTGTCATCACCATGCTACTTTCACAAATGGCACAAATTGGCAAAATGTGTAGTGGATAAAATCAATAGGATGACATCGACTATAAAGTATGGAGAGCCAAATGAGACAAACATTGCCAAAGTATGGAATGGCATTCTAGTCAAAACTGAGAAAATGAAACTTACGCTGGTTAAGAGGAAATAATGTGTTAATTTGGAAAATTCCAAATGCTTATTGACAAAGAGGGTCATTGATCAGTACTCATTGACTGAAGAGCCTCCAGCAGTTGGCTCCATTTTCCAGTCCTTACAGTGGAATTTTAACAGTGTCATGGTGTTCTAGTTTTGGAAAAATATAATATTTTGAAATGAAGAGGTGGTAGGGCATCTGAAATGACAGATCAGAAGGGTTGTATATTGAAGAATGGAGTGATGACTCTTAAGCATTCATATAACCAAGGGTGTAAGTAGTCATTTTTAATCTGGGCTTCAAAAGCAAGTCTATAGCAGACATCATTGTGTCAAGGTATATCAGTTGCAATGATGTCTATATCAAAGGAAGTGTAGAGAGGCTGTTTGTCTTTGTCAGTTGCAATCCCCCCCCCCCCCCATGTTCGAGGAGATAATTTTCTATACTGTAAACGCCAATATGTTTGCACACAGCAATTTTCGCGCACAGCCCATTTTGGACCATTTCACACGTTTTTATTTTCGCGCTCGTGAACATTGGCCGAGTATGGAACTTCCTTTGTAACAAATACACATAATTTTCGTGGTGCATTTATTAATTAATTTTGCGCGAAAAGCATGAAAATAAATGTAGCGCAAAAAATACCACTTATAAAGTATTGTATTCAACTCCTGGATCCATGTATTGTATCAGGAGAGCAGGACAATCTGACGCACTAAATTTTGGAGCTGAGATGTGAAGTTCCTGACAGTAGATCTGACATCAATGTCTCACAGTGGTGCTCCTACATGCAACCATCGGTAAATACAGAATTGTATCACTACATCTAGAAGAAGATGACAGTGGCGTGCCCAGGATTTTTTGAGTGGTGGGGCACAACCATCAGTTTCCCCGAATGACCAGTAGCGGCGGAAGATTGAAATATGAGATTTTTGTATTCTTTTGATAGTGCGCGATTTGTTTACAAATCTTGAAATTTACGCAAAACTTGTCAAATTTTGACTGAATAGTGACATAATATCTGAAATTTCGCGCGAAGCGCGCACAAATTTGTACGTTTCACATTTAAATTAAAATTTTAAATGATTTTCAAAACATTAAAAACTATTTTTCTTCTCTTTCCTTTTGATTTTTTTCTCTCCTCCCCT
>JXSR01S015159.1:10945-28403 GCA_000969725.1 Ophiothrix spiculata | reverse complement strand
TTTTCGTTTGCTTCCAAGCATTCTCTTGGCGAAGTCAAGCATGGCCAGGACATTTAATTGCCTGCTTGTCACTCAATTACATAAAAAAAACCTTACATATACACATTCCATATGACCATTCAACTTGAGCGGTGAAGTGACCTTGACCCAGCCGTCGCCAAGTCAAATTTGACCTAAAAATCATGTTTTTCGACCCATTTGTGTTGTTGCCCCCTACCCGTACGTGAGAGGGTTGATCCTATTCGGAGCTCAGTCTTACACTTAACTAGATTACCTATCAGATCTGACCAAAAGCAACATAAGTTTCCCGATAGTTTCCTTATTACCGCCTTGTAAGATATGGCTGAATAAAGTGTTTGTGCGGAAATACTTTAGACCGCGAGTGTATATAGCACAGCCAATATAAAACATATTATATACCTCATATACAGATTACTGTCCTCTGATTGGTTAAAAGTGAGGGCTTGGATTTTACTAGGCCCGGTGCATATTTTTCACTAGGCCCGCTCAGCATATTTTGTGGCGCCGGTGTAACCCGAGCAATACGGGCGCGACTATTGACCATCGGGCGTCTTCAGTGCAAAAATGATTCTTTTAACCAACCAAATGACAAAAATCTATATATTCGGTATATAAAACAAATATTTACTGCTTTTTCTTCGGTGCATGGTTAAAATTAACCATGCCTCTCAAAGCAGTCAATATTTGTATACTGTTGTTTTGTAAAAATCTGATATTTTCCGTCAAAATGGGCCACAACATTTTTACAATGACTTTTTCTACAACTTCACAATTTATAAGCTGGCCATATTGATCCTTCATTTTAAGCTACTGACCTAACCTATAATAATAAGCTAAAGATAGTGATATTATTATTAAAACACTTTTTGTAATTAATGCTATATGAAGAGCTGAATTGCAAAACAGCTTAAAGGCCATTTTTAAGTGAATTCTTGGAAGATTCTTAAAGAAATTTTTTTTGCATCATCCTGGAAAAAAAATTTGTTGAAAAAATCTTACTGAATGGGTTAAAATCCCAAAAATATTACTTTTATACCCAAATATGGACATTGTATGACCATATTTGGGCATAATGCCCATAAAGGTATTTTCTTTATTAAACATGCCCAGATGTTGAAATTTGGTATTTATAAGAACATCATAGCCTAATGAAGAATTGAAAAACTAAGTTTGTTAAAATTTGAGGATTCTTGTAAATTCCATAGACTTGTGTTTGGCTTCAAATTAATGAATGGTTTGTTACCTGAATCTTTTGATAAAATGGTACAAATTAGTAGGATTAACAACTCTAGGTTGTTGCATGCAACAGCCAGAAGTTCTTCTTTTTTCAATTCTCTTTTTGTGTCACTTCCAAGACTATGGAATGGAATCCCTCCTAATGTCAAGGACTGCCATGATCTTGCTATCTTCAAATCTGAGTGTAGGTCATTTTTCATAGATTTGTACTGCTGATTATCAGATTTGATTCATATTCCCTTATTGGGTTCATTTGCTGCTGTTTATTGTTTGTTTTACATAATGTTCTTATTATTCATGTATGTTCTTTTATTTTAATGTACAGGATAAGTGAGCACTTGCGTGTTTTGGGTTTTAGTAAACCCATTCATTTCTCCTAAATTACTTGCATTATTGTTAAAATTAAGATTGTTTCAGTCAAATTGTTTTGTGATTTTTTTGTGTATGACATTGTACATTTTTCACATGTTTGTAAATTGCAAGTGATTTGAATAAATATTATTATTAAAAGGAAATTTTGCCAAAATTTGATGAGTTGTCCTGCAAAACGGCTTTCGTCCATGTTCAACAAAAGATCAATAGCCAATTAATAAGAAGCTATTTGATGAAATATCTAAATTACACTTTATTTTTAATGAAATATTTATACAGAGTTACTAAAATCATTATCAAGTACAATCAAGTATAATCATGCACCAAGTCTATATCATTACCTTCAGTTTCGTCATCGTCTCCCAAGCACACCTTACAGCAGCACCAACAGCACCAGAAGAGCCCTTTCAGGCCAAGTAGCACAAGAAATACAACCATTACTATGTACTTGACTTCCCCTGTTAACAAAATCAAAATAGGATAACATTTAACTGGTTCAATTTACCAATTCAGTGTAATTTAAGGACTTGCGAAAATGCCATCTTTTAACGAAACAGTATATTTAATACTTAAGGTGAATTTTTCTGAAAAAAGAGGACCTTTAATTCTGCATTACATATATGTAGCATTATATACAGGTCTGTATATAACTGATACAAATATTCTGCAAATATAACCCCCGGTAACACCAGGCTGGTTGGTCATGATCGGTAAAGCTTAGTGTAACAGGTCGAACGCAAACAAACCCCACTTACTCTACTGTAATATCACAAGCCATACAAGCACCTCTGAATTCCCATATTTTCAATACGACCTAACTGGCACTTGAACCAGGACCTCCCATACCCAATACAGGCTCGCAGTGCATAGAACAAAAGAGGCGCAGGACTTCTCAGTCAGGTCTATACACTGAAAGAACTTATACGTGGTGACATTACTCCTTCCCTCACACGAGGATGTGTCTAATGTGAGGAAAGGAGTAACGACACCACAGTGTATTGAGGAATGGAGTAATGTCACAAACTTATACATTCAAGACATTACTCCTTCCCTCACACAAGGATGTGTCTTATAATGTGAGGGAAGGCGTAATGACACGAGTGTATTGAGGGAAGGAGTAATGTCACAAACTTTAATATACATTCATGACATTACTCCTTCCCTCACACTGGACACCTCCTCGTGTGTGAATAATTACAACCCAATACACTCAGCTCACTATACAATGGGGGTCTGCCTAGGCGTTAAGAAACTCTAGGGACCACTAGCTGCCCCAAAATTGTAACAGGACGTACGTAACCCATCCCACTTAATCAACTGTATTAATCACAAGCCATACCAGAGCTTTAAAAATTCCCAAATACCTAGCCGGGACTTGAACCCAGGACCACCCGTACCGAAAGAGAGCTTGCAGTGCATATAGACCAAAAGGGGAATTCCCTGTCATATCTATACAAAAAATGAATTTATGTTTGTGACAATAGCCCTAAGCATGCTGTGTTAAAGAGGGATTGGACACACTATTTATTTATGCACAACATTTTGCCAAATACAGGCAACACCCAAAAGTGCCACACATAAAATTTAAGCGAAACCTGAATGAGACAAACCATTCATTCATTCACAAAAAAAAAAAAAAAAAGCAAATAATATAAAAAGCATTTCAATATATTTTGCATCATTTGAAATGTAAGTAGTACACCATGTACAATTTCATGATCAAATTCAGGCCATGTTTACTAAAATACTTTTCTTTTCTTTCATTATTAATTTTTGTTGGCAGTAATGAAAACACTGCCCTCTGGAGTTCAAACTTTGAAATTAACTTTATCAGCAGATAAATTTCAAAATTGTAACGGAAAATTAAGATTTATTTATTGAGAATTTACAATGTAAAAGTGATGTTTACAAATTTTACTTATTTCCTACATACAGGATCAATCAGGATCTTCGAAAGGACAACCTCATACCCAAGATCAACATGCTTAAAGAAATTCTAGTTTATGATTTTTCTGAAGGTTTTAGTCATTTTTTAATAATATTTGGTAGTTGACCATCATTATATCAACATACCAAGTGTAAATCATCTGTAGATAACATTTTAAAATTGATGGAATCAGTTTCCTCTTTTCTTGAGGGCATAAGTGCGCATATCAGCACCACAGTTTCATAAATGTTATATCACCAACTAATTTAATTTACATAAAAGTAAACCTTTGTACAAGCAGATTTACATGTTAAACAGATCTAGAATAGTGAGGTAAATTTTGTTTTGCTTAAAGGTGTAGGTTCCTATTTTAACATGTGTATAATTTACTTTTAAGCCTATATGCATCTCTCTCGTATACCGTGCGAGTCAAAAAAACTGCAATAATTAGATGGAAGCCATATTGTAAGAACAAAAGTAATTTCGAACAAGTAATATTAATTTCTAAATAGGTCATGGATTAAGCTTTCAAAGGGTGAAAGAAAGGTGAAAATTGATAAGGCGTTGCAAAGATATTCTTATTTGAATAATATGGTATAAAAACAGTTCTGTCCAAATGAGCATGCCTCGTCAAACGAGTAAGTACCAATATTGGATTGAATTTCTTGCAACACCTCTGGAATAATAACACAAACCGATTACCTTGCTCCAGTGATCTGTATGTTATCTCCTCTTAATCTATTAATTTACATTTAAAAGATAATTTAGGCGGTCTTTTCAAGTGCAAAACGACATGTGTGGGGGTACTGTCTGAGAAGACATCAATCAGTCATTGCTCAAAATGCCTCAAGATCGGATCACCAACAAGCAACGTGCTCTAATTGCTGAGGTTTATTTTACAACCAAATCTCCTGCAGATGTTAAATAGAGATTCCGGGATGCATTCCCCCAATCGCGTGTACTATGTGCATCCACTATCTAATAATAGAATTCAGACGAATTCAAAAGAACATGAACAGTCTGTAACCTGAAAAAAGAGAGATCTTGAAGACCGCGAACGGCAAGAAGCAGGATAAACGTCAACCGCGTTCGTCAGACATTGACAAGGGATCCAGAAGTGAGTTCGCGAAAAATCCCCTGCCAAATGTGTCCCAGTCTAAGAATAACCGAATATTGAATTTTCAGGGCCACCAAGCTCAAACAGTCTTTATCAAGGCACCAAAAGAGAAAAGGATAATGTCATAATTGTGTCCTCCATATATAAAACATATGTATACGACAGTTGGACAGAACTGTTTTTATGCCTTCCTATTCAAATAAGTGTATCTCTACGACGCCTTTATCAATTTTCCCCATTCTTTCACCATTTTGAAGGTCAATCTATGATCTATTTAGATATACATTTCATGTTTATGATATCTATTGTTCTTAAAATATGGCTTTCATTTAACTATTGCAGTTTTTTTGACTCACTCGGTATATTGGCGAGCATAAATCAAAGCCACACCCCCATATACTGTTCACTTTATGACCCGAGCGTGCATGCTACCACTTTCGTCTGTTGGCAGTGAATAGGAGTTTCACAAACCTGTTTTTTTCTCACCAATTAATATTTAGAGTTGTACTTCTCTGGGTTTTTGGTGAGATTTTCCACAGCTTCTGCAATGGTTACAATGCTTCACTAGGTAACCAGTATAGAATCAGTTAATTTTCTCACAGAGAGTAGGTTGACATTTTGATATGTCAAATATACCATATGTCTCAAACAACCCCAACCCACCCTATATACATGTACTTACATTTTCGACACCAATCTCTTCCATACGGAAATGGGCATTTACAATATGGATCATCCCTTGTTCCATGGCACGTGCCACCATTTTTACATGGGTTATCCTTACATGGGTGGGGTGGCAGTGGTGGATCATCTGCAAAATAAACAACATTTTTATTTTCATTTTGGATGTATTTTTGACTGCATAACTGCAGTGTTCATGCAGTAGAGGCCTCATGCTCATGAATGCAAGTTGTGTCTACTTATGCATGGATTACCAAAATATATCTACAAACATGACTACAACCAATTTAGACCAGATTATTTTCAAACGTATTATGATATACCATTCCATGTAAACTAGTGCTGGGCCACTACTGCTCCATTTAAATGAGTCCATGTTGGACAGTGTTCCCGCCAAGGCTGTATGTATGTCGTGAAATTGGCACAGAAGCTCAAAAAATTGGTGCAAGAGGTTCCCAAAACAAAAAGTCAAAAATAAGGTTTGGTTATACACAACGTTCACTTGTTTCAGTTTTATTCAGATTATATTCAAAATTACTTTTTTTCTTTTATGTTGCTTACTGATGCTGGGGAGACACTGTACTTTATTAACCCAATTTGTTTGGAAAAAATGCACAAATTTGCACCATTTTGGAAAATTATGCAAAAGTATAGACCAATAATAAAAGTACCAAAGTTTGCAAAGAAAAGAGCCATTTAAGGTAACAGCTAGACAGCCTAATTTAGCATGTCCCTATAATTACTTTTAGCATCTCTCCCTCATTATTGCCATCTTGTTTCAGATCAGTTCTTTTTAAATGCATAAAGTTTTCTTAAAGGTGTAGGTTCCGATTACATTCTCATCCCCCAGGGCTCAACCTGAAGTAGTGTATTTTTTGTTGCCAAATGAAAGCCCTTATTTTTCTGATTAAAACACAAGAGCTCTAAAGTTAAAACCTTGTACAACATATTTCAAAGGTCAAGGTCAATAAGTTAAATGTAAATTATACACATGGTAGTTTAGCCAGGATTTAAAAGTAGGGCGTCCAAATTCGCGGCCGGGCGAACAGGCCGGCTTCAATCAAAACATTGTGACGTCAGCATGATTAATATTCATACTTGACAAAGAAGTCGAGGATTATGTTCGCGCTATTTTGTAAACAACATGGCGACTCGAGCATCACTGCGGAACCAACAAGAAAAAACGCGATATAAAGCCCATTTTAAGACAAGGCGTTAAACGTAGCCCCTCATCCACGTCAATCAAACGACTATCGGAGTTCAGTACGTCATAAACCAAAGCCATAAACATTGATTGATCAATACCACTGTGATATAACGGGTCTCCGTTTTAAATCCAATTTAGATGATGATCATGATCGATTTATTTATGGTAGGCAGTTTGTATTGTACGTCAATTGGATGATATTAAATGAGAGGATTATGTATACAGTCAAATTGTATTTTTCCGGGGTACTTTTTTTAAAATTTTGTAAAACAGTAAAGTAAAACATTTATGATTTATTTGAAATTTAGTATGTAGGCCCTACGATCGCCTAGTTTTTAGTAATGTCATTTTTGTTTTTCGAATTTATTTAGGGGCAACTTTATGAACAAAATTAATAAATTTTAAAGGAAATAGATACTTTAACCCTTTCGATCCGATAGAACGCCTCAGCGTTTCCTAAGGAGCATACGAGAGAACGCTCAGGCGTTCCAATTTGTATTGAGTGTAGATTAATTCAGAATGGGATGTATACCCGTATATGACAATTCAGGACTGAAAGGGTTAAAGATAATAAAGTGTTTGATGATCATTAATTCCAAACCCTTTCTTCAACAAAGGAGTAAAGCAGTTTTGAAATCACAGGGCCTCGATCTCCAATTTGGGAAGTGTCAATAAAGGTTTTTTTATTTGGATTTTACATAGAAATAATACATTTTGGAAAAATTATAAATAATAAGGACCTCCCTCACCATAGTTTTAAAAAGTTCCAACATAAAACACCGTGAAAAATTAGCTTCTGATGAGCGAGGGTTGGCCTTTGGCCGCCCCTGCGAAACAAATTTGTCAAGCATGTAAGCTGCTGATGTAACCAAGTCTATAACTTTTGACATAAAACACATAAGCCTAAACAGGAAAAATCTATTTCGTATCAGTGTAAATGTGTTGTCATACTTAAATATTGAGTACAAAGTTTCATTTATTGAAGGAATTTTGCATATATGTTATTTCGTTTTTGAATTTCATTGAAATTAAACAAATTTAAGGCCACTTTTGAACGCAAATAAACTATTTCTTCTATCGTTACAACTTATAATACACAGTAAATTAAAGGCCTAATAGAGCCTTAATAATATATACAGTTACACCGGGAAATTGTTGTATTTTGTTTGTTTGTTTGTTTTGTTTTGTTTGTTTCAATGTTTTTTGAATCGTGTTCATTTCATTTTTGAAATTCTACCAGTATAAAACAAAAAAGCAAACTCAAAAAACACAAAAAAAAAATGCAAAGGGAAAGCCAAGGATATATTTATTCATGTTCATTAAAAATAAATATTTGTCAATAAGAGAAATAAATTAACGGCAACAAATATCTAAAGGAAACAAATCGTGTTCATTTTATCTTCAAACTTGAATTCTAATGGAATTAAACTAATAATACATCAGTGAAAGCATTAAAAGCCTAACAAATACACTAATAAAAGCAAACAAAATCCAAACAAAACATTACAAAACTAACAAATCACAAATAAAAATATAGGGAAAGTGACAAGGATCCTTATTAAAGTTTATACCGGAACTTAAAATAAGAACATTTGACAAGAAGAGAAGCAAATCTGAAAGAATCACAAACTATACACTGACGGATTTGCTTATATCGCTCATTCCGAAAAATTGGGTGCCAATAGCATGTTTTACGTTCTTTTGTCCACAAAAACCTTCCAGTGCCTTTATATCCTCCAATACTGCAATTTTTGGGTAGGGCTTGTCAAAATCTACTTGGTCATATATGGTTTGTCATACTTTTAATGCCATTATGACTCTGATTTATGCCTTCAAAGTAGCGAAAAACGTGAAAAATAGCTAAAAATGAGTTTCCATCGCTAAAGTGTTACTTTTGGACATGCTCATTTTCTTTTAGTATATAATACTTTTTCAAGCCTATTATAATTTTTAAACAGATAAACGATCAGCATTTTGTATCTGAACAATGATTTCCAAATTTGATGACATCTTTCCATAATTCAAAAACGAAATTCATTTTCCACCAACATCGTGTGAGCTACGTTACTTAAGTTTGGCATACCATTATTTGATGGGGAAAAACAGCAATTCCAACAAAATTTAAGTATGCTGACAGCAAACATTCCAGTGAATTTGAAAACCATAATAGAAAATGTCAAATTTATTCATGTTTGACGAAAGAAAGTGTTGAACAAGAAAATTTGAACCGACCATGTTAAGAAATGTGAGCTACGTAACCATATATCTCAGTAGCCATAGGCATTGCAGTAATTCCATTTTAGTATGTGATAGAGATATACACTGCTACTTCGTTTATAGTAGAATTTACTAAGTAAATGGTATAATGTATGTTTTGTGCATTAAAACGTGCAAAAACAGTGAGCTACGTTACCGTGATCTACGTTACTACTGACCTCTACAGAACTTATAACTACCGTTTCATGACTTTTCTATGCACTAACAGTGCATATGAAGGATACACTTGCCTACAAATGCAAAAAATTGGCGAGTATCAATACTTAAAAATTGAGCAGGTAACGTAGCTCACCCATTGCCCACCATGTAAAAATTGGTAAGTCTTTGTAACAGAAAAAATATAGAAGTGGTGTTGACAAATCACTTGGATTCAATGTCCATGGCTAGTTTACTAATAAAAAACACTTAAAAGAAAAATATTTGAGCAACTTTATTTTTTCATTTTTTTCAACTGCATTGGCACCCGATTTTTCGGAATGAGCGATATGTTTGTTTTATTACTCTCTTTTCCAACAATCTATTGGTCAATGTCATGAAGGCACAATGAAGGCCACAAAGCTAAAACCTACCAACAAAACAGCTGAAAACAATGTCACTCTGAAATCCTTTTTCTTTTTTCATGTGCAGCGCCCGTATCATATCGACATTTAGTGTCGTGCGCCCAACCGTGGTGTGAGAGGTACGTAGTCGCAATCATTAATCGATTGGTATCGGTTGAGACGATCAATGGGGAATTACTCAGTTGGATAAATCGTTTGATTGGCATAATAATAACAAAGGGTAGTGGTCGGATGAGGGGCTACGTTTAACGCCTTGTATTTTAAGTTCACAAAGTACAATAAATTGATCAGATTTTGTGATGATGATGATTATTGAAGATAAATTCTAACATTTTTTGACGGCCTCTAGGACGGCTTTAGCATTTTCTAGGCCGTCTTTTATCGTGACAGGCCGTCCAAAAGACGGCTTGACGGCTCTCTGGCTAAAAGCTTGGAGCCTACACCTTTAACCTATGCTTTACACTGCATTAATTATAGACTGATAATTGCGTATTATTTGATGAGATAATCCACCGAGTTGGAGTTGTCCGTGCTCACAAAGTAAAGCTGCATGAGTGTGTTGGGCAACTACTACTTCAGCACAAGATGAGTTATTTTGCACAATTTCACAAGTGCCACATAATGTGCAGTTATTAATCTAATTTTTACACAAGGATTAGAATATATCTTTGTGAAGAAATCAGATAATATCATTACCTTATAATTTGTTTGTAGTTTCTACAAAACATGGAAAATACAATCATCTATTATAATCACATGTTATTTGTTTTACCTATTTAAAATGAAACTTGCCATATATGCATGAGCATGTTTATACTTACATACATGACAATTTAAGCCCTCATAATCATCTATGCATTTACAGAAGTATGCCGTTTTGCTTCCGTAATCTATACAGGTGCCATTGTGCTGGCAAGGCATGCTGGCGCAAGAAGTCGCATCATCTGCATCTGGTTTAAACAAAATAAATCAAATACATCATTCTCTCAATTGTTTCCACATCATGCAGGTGCAGTATTGTATCTTTTGGTAGAATTACTCCGTTCTTTTAAAAAAATGAATGGTACATTGCCATTGAATGGGAAATTTTGGTCAAAAAAGACACAATCCTGCACCAGACTTTGTTTTCATTTGTTCCTCAAAAATGTCTTTTTTGCAAATGTTTTTGCTCTACAGTGTGTCTCAATAAAAATTGTGCAAGTTTAAAAGCGCCCTCTGTGGCAAAACCAAAAGACTAGGGTAATATAATGGTACATCACTGTAAAGATAAAACTCCAAGCTTTTAAATGCCGTTTGTTTTATTACTTTTTGCCTTTGCAATCTGGAGATATGCTTCATTAAACACACATTTTGAAAACCCCATTTGTGCCACTTTTTCATTAAACTGATTGAACTTTGATTTTTGATATTCAGTGCCTTTTCTGTAAATAAAAATATTCAATTGTAGGACCAGAATGTATAAATTACTTAATATTATTAATCATGTACTGATCTTGAGCTTCAAGTGTGATGATAATAAGTGATAAAACCATGGTGTATGGGTGGTAAGTTAAATCTAAGCCTGTAATACGATTAACAAAACATTTCGAGACAAAGGGTTGCTTCTTGTTGTTATCAGAGGATCATGATGAATTGCACGCCGGACTTCATCGATGTTTAGCCGCGATCTTCCATTTCTGGGTCTACCAGAATTTCCTTTATTTAAGTTCGAACTTGTCGCCGAAGCCAAATATTTGGTATACTGATCGGCAGGGGTATTCCGAGAAGGAGTCCGTGTATTTCGATATGATATCCTGAATTGCCTAGAACCACATTAGGACTTCTGGTTTCATGATATTTCAGTACCATGAAGACTCATCCATCAAACGCTCACACTGCTATTCTTAGAGTACTTAAAGTCCGCATGAGCAAGCATCTTCAATGCTTCCAGGACTTTAAGCCTTTTTCCTTCCATGGATAATTTTCTTGATGATATGTAATCTCTTTTTTTAAAGATGAACACAAAGGTTAGAGATAACAGTTTCTCAAGTTAATTCACAACCATTCTCCTTTTTAACATTCTGAATCCCTTTTTGAATATTGCTAAGTGACTTACTGATATGAATATATAGCTTATCACTTATTATCACACTTCAAGCTCAAGATCAATAGACTATATCTATAATTGACATACTCCCGCCGTTGATGGGGTAAATCCACAGAATCGGATGGGGAACGGAACTCAAAGCGAGAGCAAGTAGTGTATTTATCATACTTGGCCTCGTTCTGAGTTCCGATTCCCCGTCCGGTTCTGTGGATTTACCCCATCAACGGCGGGAGTATGTCAATTATAGATATGGTCTATATATGATTAATGATATTGAGTAATTTGTACATTTTGGTCTTAAAAATGAACCGTTTTATTAAAAGAAAAGGCATTAAATGTCAACATCCAATCCAAAGTGGCACAAATGGGTTTTTCAAAATGTGTGTTTAATGAAGCGTATCTCTAGTTTGCAAAGACGAAAAGTAATGAAACAAACGGTATTTAAAAGCTTAGAGTTTTTCCTTTAGACTCACCAGGTATACACTGTATGCAGCGCCCCAAGAAGGAGCATTCGCACAGGGGACCAACGGCTTAACGTGACTATCCGAACCACGGAGCAATTAGGGTAAAGTTTCTTGCCCAAGGAAACAAGGAGACTTAAACCGCCTGGCCCGGGGCTCGAACCCGCAACCTCTGTATTACGAGACCCGTGCTCTAACCGCTCGGCCACGCTCCCCCCTATACAGTGATGTACCATTATATTACCCTAGTCTTTTGGTTTTGCCGTAGATGGCGCTTTTAAACTTGCACAATTTTTATTGAGACACACTGTATAATGGAACCTCGTTTAGCAAGAAATCTGTGGGATCATTCATTTTGGTTTACCGTATTGTTTCTATTAATCACCCATGCTCTATTAAAAGCCCACCTCAAAAAATGTCAAAGAGAAGTGTTAAAAAACATTCAGTTTTGAAGCATTTTCATATAATTATTAAGCTTATCGCGACAATCTTGAGTAACAGGAAACTGTACCGCAAGTTAATCCAGGAAACGATGTTATTTTTCAGTACTTCTGGATTATCGACGGCCATATATATAGCAGTAATTAAGTTGCCGTAATTGTTAAGCTTACATGCCAATTTGTGCAAATTCTGATGTAGAAAATTGGTCAAAATATAATCGCACACCCTTCATGAAATGTCGCCACCCAGTGGGCATTTAATAGGAACAATGTAATATGCTATCAGAATTTTGTATTATCCATCACTTATACATACAAATTTCCTGTCAGGAACTTGAAAATCAACTCTGTTATCAGATATTTGGGGTTAACAGATTTCATGTTAAAGAGGTTCCACTGTATTTCTATACAACAGGACTAATGTGAAACTGTTACACATATAAGGGTGGCCTCAATTGTTGATGTGCGACAGTAGAACTAGTATTGTTCCCTTGATCTCCCCTCCCACGTACCCAGCAATGATGGGGAAAGGATTTTAGTTTGATTCAGAGAGTACCAGACATGGTGTACACTAAATTGAACAATATTGAAAGCCCGAAACAAGGGCTAGTGTGACAGATCCTCATGTCAGGTTAATAAATGCTCATTTCATGTCGCGGGTGAAATGAGACAAAATCAATTTTGATGCGTCCAATTCACAAGACCAAATAGGGGTTGAGTGTATTGGACAGTATTCAATATTTACCATACATGCACTGATTTTGTCTCATTTTAAGAGCATAATGGAATGGAAATTTAATTAATCTGATTCATACACACAAAAAAATAATATTGCATCTTTTGTGGAAAAAAAATCAGGCCTTTACATAACCATCACAGTCCAAAACTTCTCTAAACTAGATCAATCATCACCCTACAAAAACTATGAAACATTCATACGCACTAAACGCCCGCCGAGCAACATGCACAGTGCATTGTGAATTTTCAATCAACTCTGCGTACTTTATATACTTGCGTAGAAAAATGATCAATTTGTTTATCATTACAGTGTTGTCACTGGTAGTCTAGCAGTATACAAATACAACATGGTTTTGAAGGGAAATATCACAAAATACTGCCCCCAAGGTGTTGGATGATCGAGGCTTCCTCCCGAGGCGCAGCCAAGGGCGGAGTCTTCATCATCCAACACAGAGGGACAGTTTTTTGCAATGCTTCTCTGAATTAAAACATATTGTATTTGTTTTACTACTTCTTCCTGCGTTTGTGTGTAAAACAGGCGCAAAGCGTAAACGCATACCAGCTCGGCTGTACTTGAGTATTAACACACACAGGGGAAAGTAGCAACAAATACTTTTTGCGCATCTCCGCTATTTAACCAATAAAAATACTGTATTAACTTATAAATATTCAAGAGGTGTAGTAATCCCAACTCTTAATCATCAGGTACTGAAAGTCCTTGGTTAGAATCCAATGAGCGGTATATGTGTACTGTTATTGTGGAAGATACTTACCCCATGTGCTATTCTCAAACCAAGATGGGCAATCCTACCTTGCAAAAAGCTTTGCTTTTATCTTAAGGGTCACTTCAAAACCCAACCAGTGGTTGGACGCCCGGAACCAGCGGTTCTGGGCAGTTGCTATTGTTTAGAACAATGCCAACCGGCCTGCAGAACCGACGGTTCTGGGCGGTCAACCGCCAGTTGAGTTTTGAAGTGGGCCCTAAAGCCCATGATATACTAGCAAGACGCAGCTAGCGTCTAGTTTGATTTTAGACTCTACAAAGAGGCTAACCAGACGCTAACCAGACGCTAGCAAGTTAAAATATTTTCAACTTTCGCGTCTTCGTTAGCGTCTAGCTAGACGCTAGCTGCGTCTTGCTAGTATATCATGGGCTTCTGACTCACCAGGTATGCACTGTATGCAGTGCCCCAAGAAGGAGCATTCACACCGTGCACCAATGGCTTAACATGACCTCTGAACAAAGGAGCTGTGAAGTTGCTTGCCCAAGGAAACCATGAGACATGGTCCGACTGGGGCTTGAATCAAGAACCTCTATGTTAGGCCATGAGAATGAAGGTTTTAGATTTGCGTCTTCTTTCTTCTGGCAACACTTTGATGTCTCATAACTCTGGCATACAATGACCGATTTTCATCAAACTTAGGTGAAGGGACCAAGGTCACTTCCCATTTATGTCACCTGACCCCTGACCCCTCAAAGGTCACGTAGGGGTCACGGGGTCAAAAACTTGATTTTCACGAAAAAAGTTTCAACTCACGTACATTACATGCTATGGTCATGAAATTTGGGGGCATGAAACCTCTTGACATTGTCCACAAAAGTTATGGGGTGGCAAAAATGTGTGGGGTCACAGGGGTCAAATAAAAAAGGTCAAATTTTCAAGTTTGTCCGATTTCAAAGATTAAGATGTCAAATTGTTCGCCTTGGAACAGCGATCAAAAGTGTCCATGGTGACCCCGTCACTTGACCTTTCCTTGGGGGTCAAAGGTCAAAAGAAAGGTCAAATTTTCAACATTGTCCAATTTCAAAGTTTAAGGTGTCAAATTATTTGTCTTGGGCCAACGATCAAAAATGTCAATGGTGACGCCATCGCCCGACCATTCCTTGGGGGTCAAAGGTCAAAAGAAAGGTCAAATTCTCAATTTTCTCCGATTTCAAAAGTTAAGGTGCCAAATTGTTTGTCTTAAACCAGCGTTTAAAGTGTCAATGGTGACTCCGTCATCCGACCTTTTCCTGGGGTCAAAATCTAATTTTCTTATAGATTTCCAAGTACAAGGTGACATATTTATTCCACACATAAAAATTTAAATTGGCAGGGTCTCTGTCACTTCAGGGACAGTTCAGTTCTAGTTCATTTTTCATTATTCATTATTTACTTCTACTACCTGTTTTCGACGATATACTTGTTATCTTCTGGTCAGGAAAAAACTTTCGATTCGGCACCTCCTCCATAGAAGCAAATGAAACAACGCTTTTCATTGGTTTATTCCCGGGGGTTTCTGGGTTGCCACAAACTTACGACCAATCACATTGGACGATGAATAACGGCACGAGGCTTGCAATGCAGCATTTAAAGTGGATACTGCCGCTGCGCAATAGAGTGAATCCATCCACCGGAGGCGAAGATCGAAGGTTCGCTGCAGTGGTATACCGTATGCACGTAGTAAATGCGTAAATATAACTGCCCTGTGATGATTTTTGACTTGTAATTTCGTGATGGCGAGTCTTTTTCACGTAAATAATGATTTTTTTTTTAAATAATGAAATTTTCAGGCGGGCGGTTTTGGAGCATGCGGGCGGTGGACGCAAATCTAAAACCTTTCTCATGGCCTTAGGAATCCTAATGCTCTAAACGCTCCACCATGCTCTCCTTATAACAGTGGTATATATATGTTCTGAGTTCTGAAACGTTTCTAGTATCGGCGTATACAATTCTGAAGTGTGAATTGCCTGGTACCACCTGGGGGGGGGGGTGTTACTTACATTGACAAGGTATACGTATATATGCCTTCCTTTTGAGGTTGATTTTTCACAGATTTGGTACAGCGATCTTGTGGTTTTCGTCTTAGATGAAAGCACCAAATTTCCATTAATTGGGTGCTTTTTTGGAAAATTTTAAAAGAATTGGGTGCTTTTCCATCAAAATTGGTATACTCATGGGTAGGTTTTCGAGCCAAAAATAGAATGTATAGAGATGGTCAGTTTTTCAAAGTCCGGCAGGCACATACCCGTACAAAAAATTTTGAAGAACCCCTCCGGGGGTACCACTATTAAAGGTCTGATATTATTGCAGAAATACAGTCAGTAAGAAATATAACCAGTTTTAATAAATTTATGATTTTATTATCAGAACCTAGGTTATGGTGCAAATAATTCAGCCGATAGAATTTATGGCTGAGAAGAAAAGAGCAACAGCATCATAGAAGATCTACAATTTGTCTAACTTTAAACTTGAAATAATTAATCAGACTTACTTGTATCACAATTATCACCCACAAACTGCCGAGTACACTTGCATGCATGAGCCGTTGGGTGACCAAAGTCCACACATTCTCCCCCATTCAGACAGTTGGGTACATTGGCGCATGCGGTTTGAGGTGCAGGTACAAAATCTGAAGGAAAAAAATGAGCTGAATTTACACATTGTACTCAAGCAGACTACACACTAGACTGGATCCATCAGTTGTTACCGGGACTCCATCACTTCTGGTTGTGCAGGCCATCAAAAAGTACTCAGCAGCCGTTGATTCAGTCTATGCATGCTCATGTTGCACAACTTGGTCAACTATTAAAATCTAGAAGGGGACTATCGAACGACTTCATCTGCTGAGAAACCAGACTAATCCATCTTTTTTTTTTGTCTCAGCCTTGATGTCATTTAGTATCGTTACTACTATTTTGTGTATCGAGTCTATCGTCAAGTTGAAAAAAAATTGCGACAATCAATACTTCCAACAATTGAATCGATTACAGCACTATTTGAACCAGATCTCCAAACCGGGTATCAAAATTGACTTGGAACTCTGCAAGTTTAAAATAGGATATCAAATTTAAAAATTTTCCAGTCTTGAATAGGACATCATGATATTCTAAGACTTGCTAGATTGGTCTGTAAATCACCAAAAATCAACTTGAAAACATGATAAATTATATATTAGACCTACTTCCCAAAATTGCTCAAGTGGCCCATTCTGTGCTATCTCTCAAGACTTGCAATATGAGCTCTGCTTATTATTTTTTAAAGATTTTCTTGAAGTTGGCATGTTATGGAGCGGAAGAGGCTTGAAAAAATGGGACACTGGAGGGGGCACATACCTGTACCTTCCTTAAATATGAGTCACCCCCTCCTTGGAATAAGATACCTCTGACAATCTGACATAGGCCTATAAGGGGTGTTCAATAAGTTTGTGGCCTCCCCCAGTATCTTACCTGGGTTGCATCCCAGAATTTCAAATCAAAAACCAACACTTGTGAACCAGTTAACTGTCACAATACATAGAATACTAGCGTGAGTAGTTACTGGAATTTATTGAACAGAACAGCCCCCCCCCCCC
>JXSR01S015158.1:115796-159736 GCA_000969725.1 Ophiothrix spiculata | reverse complement strand
CACAGGGCTAACAGTCATTATAATTAGATCAATATCGACGGGGTAGTTGAAACTGTTTTGTTGCTATTGGAACAATACACTTCAAATGGTTGTGGCCACACAGGCAATATATAACCGTATTGCACGGTTTAAGGATAAGTTTGCGTGCGCTAGCTCTTGTTCAGGGCTGCTCAATTGATCAGTTCAATTTATAGCATACCGTGTCGTGTATGGTCTGAGTCTCCTCAAAAGCCGGTAAGGGCTTCGCCCTCGCGGCTCGCGCTTCGCACTCGCCGCTAGGGCGCCTACTGGGAGGGGAGATCAGAGGAACGGTACTAGTTCTAGCGTGCGCGACTTTTGCAAGCGCGCAATAAAAACACATCACGCGCAGTCATCTCTGCGTGATAACTTTTTGATTAAGCGGTCAAGGTTATTTTTAGAATAATATATATGTAATACGGCTATATATTAATTGGCTTTCGACCAATGGGATTCAAGGATTTAAGTCAACCAAGTGATAAAGACTTACACATTATATAAAGTGCGATACATACACCGTGACAAACTAATATCTGATAATTGTGTGCTATACTCAGGCCTCGGTTTATTGCTTCAAATGGTACATGTAAGAATACTTTTTACACCCATAATCGCCATAACCGCAAAGAATTGTGTGTATGTATATGTCTTCAAGTCTCAACAGGCACACTGAGGTGATTTAAACGAAATTGAGTTTGGGATTATGATCGTCGGTTATTCTTCTAACAACTCACGAAACAGGCTTAACTCCCACATGCTATTTTGTAGACAAGCTTAGATAACATTGTGTGCCTTACAAAACGCGGTACAAAGGAAGATTTCAGACATTGTGTTTATTACTGTTTAAGTCGTAGTGCTGATAGGCAGTGGCGTAGCCAGGCCTTTCTCCAAGGGTGGGCAAACCACCCAAAATTTTTCAAATGAATTTTATCGAGCGACTTTACAGGGGTTCCAAGGGGCCGACTAGACCGAGTTTTTCAAATATACCCGCCAAATATTGTGCTTTATGACGTTTTCAACCTAATTTTTGGCGAATTTCAGCTCTAATTGTCGTAATTTTATGAAGAAAAGGCAGTTCCTGTCCCCTTTATTTTTCTCCCAGATCATCAAAATTTCTCCAAAAAATTGCCCATCTTGCCCACACCTGGCTACGCCACTGCTGATAGGACTTTTAGACGTTAATCCACCCGTGTTGTAAGATTATGATTTAAAAATGGAAAATGCATTATGTATGAAGAGCAACGAAAACATAAGACAAGACTTTTCACTTGAATATTACTTCTAGTACATTCTCCGGTCTACTGGTGGAAAAATAGAGAGGAATAAGTACTCATAAAGCAACTGAACACAATTACGATGATAGAATGATATAGACAACTTGATATTTGCGCAAATGCACATGAACATATTATTCATGCATAACAATTCAAGTATTACTCATTGTAAAATACAAACTTCCATCCTAGAAAAAGTCATTATATCAATGTCTAGAGGCAGTTTCAGGCGAGTCTCCAAATAATATCCAGGTGTGAGTTTCCTCTTATTGTTTTCAAGTATCGCCTTTGGACAAAGAGGCAGACTGTAGGGTTGTCAAGAGACATCTGTATTAACCCCTAAAACAGTCTAATTGGCAAGTCTTAGATTTAGCCTCAGATGACTTACTAGTACTTTTTACTTAATCTGAGTGTATGTATATAACAATCAGCTGTAAAAACAATTAGACAATGTACATCAATGCAAAAAGGGTTCTTTTACAACATATATTTTACATGTCAATGCAAAATTCCCCAATATAGAATAAAATGTGAATGAGACGCGTTGAACTTTGCGTCACAGTTGTTTATACATTCTAGAAAGGGGAGTGTGTAATTGTATCGATGTTTATGTAACTGATTGTCATAAAGTCATGTAAATTTTTGCTGGTTGCTCTTTATATTTTACATTGTTGTACTATACATGATAATATAACAAAGTTAGTAAACGCAGAAACCATTTTCATGTATTAAATTATATTCCAATATATCTCTATTTTTTCACTAAGCCATCTCATTTTTTGAGGTGTTGACTAATTTTTGCAGAATCCATCAATTTCTCTTGATTAAATATCTTATTCCAGAATTTATTTACAAAAAGGAACGGCATAAACATAATCCTTTGTATGTTTAAAAATACTTTCAAAACCACTATTGATAACTTCAAATCTGAAAAAAAAAAACCATTTGTTTTTTAATGTCTATTGCCTTAGTTTAAATGTTATTTTGAAGATATCTGATTTGAAAAGACAAGCGCCTGCTCACCAAAGTACTTGGAAAAGGATTATTAAATCCAACAAACAGTTGGTTTCAAAATGGCAAAAGAAAAAAGGAAAGTCAACAACGTTGATCCCATAATCCTCTTTCAGGCGTACAATAGGCATTAAAATCCAAAACTAATTTCAACAAGAATGGACAACGTATCTTCAAGCTAAGTCGTAAAAATCTATAACGGTAGATGCCGTTACAAATGTCTTCAGATACAGACTGTCCACGAAAGTTTTATACCCGGGTTCAAAAAAATCAGAAAAAATATTAAATCATAATTTTTCATAAAACCAACAACTTTTCTTGAATAGTGGATAAGTCTTCTACATTTTCCGTAAGTTTCATCAAAATATCATGCTTCATTGCTTTGTGCGATGAGGTAATTGAAAATCGATACAAATGTGGTTTTGTACAAATAATCATGCAGGTATAGTACTTGTAATATGCACACTTATCAGTTAATGGATACAACTTGACCAACTTCAGATCTTTTTTCCTTGCTTTTGCAATTTTCTTAAAGCATTAATTTGCAGACTTCTGAATCTCTTCCTACTCAGAATAGCGAGAGTCTTAATTAAATACGGAGCAGGACACTGGCAGTCAAGTTGAGGAACAACAATTTTGTTGATTATGTCAACATACCACTGCGCGTCGAGGTCTCCGTCCACAAATACTGGTCCTGATATTAAGTTATTACCCATAATACCCACCAAAACTACTATCTTCCGGTTGTCATTAGAAATGGCAAATGTAAAGTTTCTAGGTGGATTTCCCTTAAGTGCGTAACATCTAACATGATTTGTACCTTTCATTATGTAAAGCTGTTCAAGCGTAACTGGACCAAAATCGTTATTTTTTCTCCAGAACAAACTTCATATCCATCACAGTCAGTCAATAATTCTTAAATTGTTTTTTACGTTTTATCTTTGGAAAAGTAAAATAAAGTTTCAGTGTTGTCAGTTTTAATTAAAAGTTTAATAATTTCTCTGATTAAAATTGAAAAATACACCCTGTTTGGAAAAATCTCTATAACTTTTCACAGGAACATGCGATTTGAAAAATTCAAAATTCTATAGAAACTTAAAGACTTGTTTAACTTTAAAATTAACAAGATTTGACCAAAACCTCGCCCATTGGTCCACAAATAAATCAGATAGCCGGGTATAAATCATTCGTGGACACTCTGTAGATTTGGGCTGTTTGTACCAAAGATTTACTAGGAGATTCAATACGATTAGGGAACACCTTGATGAAATGCCGCGGAGTAACCTTTAGTTCACCGAGACAGCATTTCAAAGCAGTAAAATTCAAAATATCATAATTGGCAAATTCCATTTTCGCAATATTTGAATGGCGAGAAATACTTTGTAATCTTTTTAGTCTAAGGTGAGAAATTTTTCACCATGGAGTGATTTATACTAAAATTGTATGAAAAATGTTTACCATTATGCAAAATGCTGAAAACGATGAGCCATTTTTCATATCAATACACATTTCAAGTGATTTTTGGTGTGCAGTATTTTTCAATTATTATAAAAACAAACTTAACCGTTAGATATTTCCATACCTGTTTCTATGAGAAGTAATTCTATTCATGTTTCAAAAAATACTTCCTTACGATCGACCAATTTCTCAAAATTAAAATTTTCATCGAAATGTATATCAGGGAAACTAATTTTCCTCATCATAATTGGATTATCTGGACGATTAATTCCGTCTAGACTATAGCAAAATCATTCGTTATTTAGGTCCGTGTAGTTGATAATTGATAAACGATGAAGTATATCTCGTCCTTTAGGCAAGGGATAAAACGACTATCAGAATTTACTACATATCTTAAGGCGCTGTCACACAATACCGTATTGACGAAAACGTACGAATAACGTACACTGTTTTGATTGTACGGTGATGTTCGTTATGCATTCGGTAGAAACACGTTCAATTCGTTATCCATCCGGCGGGAATGCGTTTTGCGCACGTTGAGTACGTTGTCATGTTTTGAGCAAGGGGACGGTGTGTGTACGGTTGATGGACGGAGTTTGTACGTTTTGTACGCTATTCGTCCGCTACTCATACGTTATGCAATCGTTAATGTACGGTGTGCATCCGTCATGTGCAATGAACCAGGGATTCAACGTATCATTACCGAACATGAGACGCATACACCGTATGCATACCGAATATGAAACGCAGTGACCGTATACATATCGAGCTTAAACCGTAGGTCTAACGAATAGATACCGTATGAAACGTTCACAAACCGAATTCCCACCGGATGGATAACGAATTAATAAATTAATTTTGAAAACAACATTTCCAGGGGAGGAGGGGGGTATTATAATGCTATAATTGTATTATGTGTTTTGTCCCCGGGTAGTAATGGGTATTCTGACCGGGTAACCCCCTGAGCTACCAAAAGACCTTAACAGGTCTCGAGACTTGCAATATAGGGTATCAAAATCGACCTAGTACTCTGCAAGTCTCACGTAGGGTATCAAATGTGTATTTAAGTCCCTGATAGGGTATCAAACTTAGTTGTTCAATTAATGACAATGATGCCTTAAATTGGCAATGAAAGTGTTTCAAATACCTAGAAACAATTCTTAAAAGTGTTCAAATGGTGTACAATTACATTTTTACAGTTCTTTTAATAATTATTTCGTCACATTTGCGTATAGTCTCAGATAGGGGATTCATTCGAACAGATATGGGCTCGGATAGGGTATCTATTCGAACAGATATAGTATATTTATGGTCTAAGATAGGGTATGATTTCACTCATTTTTGCCAATTGGTCTCACCATCGAGATATCTCGATGGTCTCACATAGGGCCACCGACGGATCTCGGGTGGTTACCCAGACACAAATGTCAGTTACCCCCGCCCCGGGGTTTTGTTATAGAGTAGTTTTGTGCACTGGGGAATTATTATAATGAAACTTGCGAACCGGAAAGTTTGAAGAGGTTGATTTTCAAGTGGGGATCTACCTTGGCTATTGTCTCTGTGACTACTTGTACGTTATTTATTCGTTGTGTACGTTCCTCATACTTAATTTATTCGTTTAGTACGGCACACGTCCGGTTCTCATTCGGCGTTGTTCAGTGAGACGAGACAACTTTTCTGCTTCTTATCCGCAAGTCGTACGGTCATCGTACGGTCTATTCGTTTCATGTTCGTTAATCAATACGTTTATTTTATGGATTTCTTCACCGTATAATGTTTCTCGTCACCGTATAGCCTAACCTGTGTACGTTATTCATACGTTTTAGCTCAATACGGTGATGTGTGACAGCGCCTTAAAGGCGGTGTCACACATATTATTAAACTTGTTTAAAGTTGCGCAAAAAATGTTTCCATACGTATAAATATAACTATCGTTAATACATAGAGACCTTCACTTTAAACAATATGACGAAAATCAGTGGAACGAGTCAGAGTCAGAACGATCAGAGGGACGAGTTCATTATTTTAATTTAAAAAAATGGTTCTAAACGGTTAGGAAATTTTTTAAAATCCTAATTCAATTCATTGAAACAAACAGTTGGAATGAAAAGATAAATTTTACATCGACCATAATGGTTCTTAAGTCACCTTCGTCGCAAATCAAATGTTATTCATGTATTAAAACAATATTTATTAGATAAAAATTGGCAATACATGTACTAATGGATTTGGAAAATTATTATTGTGCATGACTGATAAAATGATCAATTTTATATTAAATTGCAATTTAATGGGTTACAAATGATATAATTTGTTAACTCATCAAGCCTGCTACGATTTTCAACAGATCGTTGATGACAGTTTAAGTGAATATATTTTGATTAAGGTTGGTGTGAACCCAATTCTGATAGCGACGTTTTTACTTTATAACTGATGTTTGGTAGATGAAATTAGTGTTGAATTGGAGGATAGAACAGTTTATTTCTAGAAATACTTTCATTTTATTTTCATATCTTTCGGAACATAAAATGTGTTTATTTAATTTTACATAAAACAGTAGTTGGAATTATTTCCTGAAGATGCAATAAAATCAGAAAGTGACACTGAAAGGTTAAGGTCACATAAGTGATCGTGGCTAATGCCTTTATAAAATCAGTGGTTTCAGTGTTAGAGTAAATTTGTAGTAAAGGAAATAAATGAAATGGGTGATAAAGGTAATAAATAACGGGTTATCACTAGCCTTGAATCATATGTCAAATTTTTATCATCTGTCTATTTTCATTTAATCATTTTCAATTTAAATGTTTTTTTTTATACTTTTATATTTTTATATATAGATTCTTCGTTGACATTTGTGTCTTAAATTGATTTGATATACATTAACTTTTTCTACTGTTGACATGTATTCCCTTTTTCAAATGATAAATTTACCTGCTTAAAAGCTGGTGAATTTGTCGAGAGCTCTTTTATATCAAATAGCCGACACAGTTCAAATAAAGCTAGTTTGCCAGACCCTTATGATATAAAGGTACCATAGCATCTCAAATATACAGTAGCATATTGTAAATATAACGGTCGTCTCGTCTATGGCTGTGTCTAACACGCACTACGTCAGTAAAAATCAAGGAGTAAGGATGAGAGATCATTTATCCCTTTTTGGAATACCGTCAGAAATAAAAACAAAATCAAGTTACTCCTAAAAGTAGTCATACATGTACATACATGATATGAAAGACAGTACCCCGGCAGTACCGTACCCTGTCCAAATTAAATTCATAAGAAAAAATAACGTCATGATCAAACATGGCAGCCGTTGCCATGACAACGGAGTCACATGTGTGTTACATGGTTGATTTTGCAAATCTATTATCTCCAAATTAAATATGCTATGAACATGAAAAGAACCCTACACATTAATAGACTATGTACTAAAGCATAAAGATCAAGCATTTATCGCTTTTAAATTTGGGATAACTAATTCATATCCATTGTAACAAATGCGAATTCACCAGTTTTTTTTATTATTAATATTTTGATAACTTTATAAGTTGGTTCTCTTATATGGGTTAGTATCAAGTTTAAAACAAAAATAGAAAAGATCCTTTGTGTTTAAAGATACTGAAAATAGGAGTAGATTAGACACTTACCTAAAGAGTATAAACCACGCAATATTTCCAATGAAGCATGAAAGAGAAACAACAAAACAAAATGTTATTAGAAAAAAGGTCAGGTAATTACATGAAAAAATACCAGTTGTCCCAAAATGGTTACATGTAGAAAAACAACAGTTTGGAAAAACTATAAATAGGTGGTGGAGAAACAAAACTTTGCCCAAATAATATTACAACTCTCTCCTAAATACTTGTAAAATTTTTATATCAAATCATTAGTGGTTTTTAAGTTATCAAGTTATCAACAAAAGATAACTATGTCAGAAACGCGTTTGTTTAAAATTCAACAAAATGATAAGCATACACGTTTTGTGATATTTTAATGTGCAACCTTTTATTCTAACTGATCGTGTAGAATCAGACTTTATGTTGAATCAAATTTGGTACAATTTTCAATAAATAATAATTATTGAACCAGTATAATCTATCATGCAAATTAGGAATACCCGCATTCCATGCATTCTAGAATGAATTGTTTATATTGAACATGTCAATCAAATTGTGGCGCGAAGAATACTGCAATAAGCACATTAAATTTATCACGGGTAACATTAATTCTTTAACTTCAAACTTGTGAAAAATGTTGAAAAAACAAAGCCATGATACGGTAAACTTACAGACTATTTTAAATTATGATTTTCCATATTTGTGTCCCGTCATATCGAAAGGTACTTTAAGGTCGGCAATTTTTTTTTTGATCTCATCTGAAAGCTGAGATTTTAAGCTTCAAAATGACACCTTGCTTTTGGTTATTGGATGTTTGGTTGCGAAGCTACACCCAAATTAGTAAAAGGCATCGAGCTGATTCAGAAAAATATAGTTCTGAGAAAATCGAGTTTAAAGTTTTTGTACATAGTAAATCTTGAATGGAGAGAGGATTTTTAGGTTGGTTTTTAATACATTTAACTTATGTTTTGGATGTTGGAACCTGATTAATATGATAGAATACACTTCAATGATAACCTTTCTGATGAAATTGGAAATTCGACCTTGGACGTGATTTTTGACTATGCTTAGCTCCAATGGCCCGTATCTCGTAATTTACTATGCCGGTATTAAGGTACCTTTAGATATGACGGGGCACATTTATTAGCAACAGTCCGATAAAAATCCGACATCTAGAAATAAAACCGAAATTGAATCAGTAGCCATTTTTGCCCCAAATTAGATATAATAATAACATAATTTTTTGGACCTGGAGTAACGTAGGATATCATAATTACATACAAGCTTATCCGATTTTCATGATTTTTTTTATCAATGCAAGGAATGATATAAACAACTTAACGTTGGGCCAGTAAACTTCATGTTCACATGGAGTTGAACGAGATCAAAAGAACATGCTTACGATTTTGTTGACTTAAAAAAAATACGTTTCCGACATACAAATGTAGGTATAGACGAGTGCATTTATGAATTTCAGCATCCTTACCCCAAAAAAATTGCAACAAAAGGTTTTTTAACTGATATAGGTAGTATTCATCCTCAGTAACAACATATCAAAAATCTAAAAAATTCGGACTTCCGGAAGTTGGTATTTTTCAAGATGGCCGCCAAAATCCTAAAATGGCTATAACTGAGGTACTAGATGTCTAAAATGTGTGATTTTGGTTTCCATACCTAGGTTTTAGTGGTCTATGAAGTCAGTGAGACTAGTAAGATTATTTACAAGTCAAACTGTTTCCACCAAATCCAATATGGCCACCAAAATGGCCGCCAAATGCGAAAATTACTATAAATCATTTATTATTTAGCTTAAATGGGCAATTTATGTGTGTAAGTCCAGATTTCTGTTGTCAATAAATTCGACGAGGCTAATTAGATTAGGCTTGAATTAAAATAAAAACAAGGCATCAAATCCAAAATGTCACAAATAATAAGGTCCAAAATGGCCACCAAAGTGCATTTTTTTGTCTCAAAAAGGGGTTAAAATATTCAAGAAAATCAATGTAATTATTTCTGTTAAGTTACCTTAAAGGTAATAAAAGCCCAATTTCTGCTTAAATTGTATTCTTCATAAGTGTCAAATCCAAAATGGCACCAAAATAATTTGTTATCAATAAAAATTGCTAAGAGTTGAATTAAACTAGTACTATTCAAAACATTGATTATTCAAGATTATTGATGAAAAATGGCTTTAAAAGGTAATATCAGACAAAATTCTCCTCAAATTATGCTGTTAACAAGCTTCAAATTCCACAAGGCGCCTGTACTGAGATCCATAATGGCCACCAAAATACGTTTAAATGTGCTGCAAATGGCTTAAATGACTTTAAAACAGCAACAAATACACTATATTTTTCAAAATATTGGTATGGTTTTGAGAGGAACAGCCTTAAACGTTCCCAATTAGGCTGTTAACATGTTTGAAATCCAAAAAATTTGAGTATTTGACGCTGTTTTAAAGTCGTTTAACCCATTTTCGGGCATTAAAATATATTGTGGCGGCCATTTTGTAACCTCAGTACAGATGCCATTAGAATTTTAAGCTTGTTAACAGCCTAAATTGGGGACAAATATACCTGTTGTATCTCTCAAAACCATTTTTTATCATATATCTTGAAAAATATAGTGTGTTTGATTCTGTTTTAAGTCGTTTAAGCCATCTTTAATACGTTAAAGCGTATTATGGTGACCATTTTGAATCTCAATACAGGCATCATTTGGTATTTTAAGCTTGTTAACAGCCTAATTTAGTGACAAACTTATCTGTTGTAACTCTTAAAATCATTTTCCATCAAATTTCTTGAAAAAAATGATGTTTTTGATGCTGTTTGAAAATTGTTTAAGCCATCTTTAACACAATAACGCGTATTTTGGTGGCCATTTTGAATCTCAATACAGGCACTATTTGGTATTTTAAGCTTGTTAACAGCCTAATTTAGGGACAAATATATCTGTGTAAGTCTAAAAACCATTTTCCATCAAATTTCTTGAAAAAAAATGATGTGTTTGATGCTGTTTGAAAGTCGTTTAAGCCATCTTTAACACGTTTAAACGTATTTTGGCGGCCATTTTGAATCTCAATACAGGCACCATTTGGTATTTTCAGCTTGTTAACAGTCTAATTTAGGGACAGATATATATGTTGTAACTCTTAAAACCATTTCCCATCAAATTTCTTGAAAAAAAAGATGTGTTTGATGCTGTTAGAAAGTCGTTTAAGCAATCTTTAACACATTTAAGCGTATTTTGGCGGCCTTTTTGAATCTCAATACAGGTACCATTTGGTATTCTAAGCTTGTTAAAAGCCTAATTGTGGCATAAATATATACTTTGTAACTCTCAAAATTTCTTCCCACTAATTATTTTGAACATAATTGTGCTTGATGCGGTTTTTAAGTCGTTTTAACCCATTTTTGTGCATTAAAACATATTTTGATGGCCATTTTGGACCTTGGTACTGGCGCCATTTTTATTTGTAAACATGTTAACATCATAACTAGTGGACAAATGATCTTGTTGTAGTCCAAAATGTCATTTTTTGTTGATTATTTGTTATAATTGATGTGCTCGGTGCTGTTTTTAAATGGTTTTAACACATTTTTGCTTAGTAAAATATATTTTGGCGGCCATTTTGGATCTCAGTAGGGACACCATTTTGAATTTTAAACATGTTAACATCATAATTAGGCGACAGATGATCTTGTTGTAGCCATAAATGTCATTTCTATTGATTGTTTATGATAGTTGGTATTTCAAAGGATATTTTTGCCAATTTTAGTTAAAATATCATACAATTTTGGCAACCATTTTGGCAGCCATTTTGAATTGGAAACATACATATGATCTTATTTTGAGGCAAATGAATTTGTCACAGCTCCAGAAGTAAATGTTCCATAGTAAGGTTGACCTTACTAAGGTTAACCTTTAAGTGTTTTACAATTAGTTCTAAAGCCATTTTAATGAAAATATGCTATTTGGCTTGTATTTTATGAAACAAATATGCATTTTGGCGGCCATTTTAACCTTATTTTTGGCGCCATTTTTGTATTTGAAGGCTTGTTTTTGACTCAAATATAATCTGTCCAGCCTCATTTAATTTAATGGCCACAAAAATCTGGACTGAAGCACCAAATTTGTCAATTTATACAAATTATAACCAACTAATAGCCATTTTGGATATTGGTGGCCATTTTGGCAGCCATATTGGATTTTGTGGATACTGTTTGACCTGACAATAATCCTACTAGTCTCATTGACTTCTTAGACCACTAAAACCTAGGCATAGACACCAAAATTGACCATTTTAGACATCTAGTACCTCAGTTACAGCCATTTTAGGATTTTGGCGGCCATTTTGGCGGCCATCTTGAAAAATACCAACTTCCGGAAGTCCGATTTTTTAAGATTTTTGATATGTTGTTACTGAGGATAAATACTACCTATATCAGTTAAAAAACCTTTTGTTGCAATTTTTTTGGGGTCAAACCATATATTCCCTCGTCTAGTATCTATCTTTGTTAATTACTCCAAAAAAAATGTTGTGGTATTAAAAAATTGCAAACATCTAGCATCGGTATATATAAAACTTTATGCAGAGAATTATTACACTGCTTACGTAAGTACAATTAATTATTTTTCAACATGTAACTATTTTTAGGGACACCTGGTATATACTTAAATGGTAAAATAAACAGCGAGGAGTAATAGATATACAAGTTAAACAAATAATTTCATAATTAAGGAACAAGAATAGATGTGAATATTTTACTAATTTTGCCACACAAAATTTTGCACCTTAATTTTTCATTGTTTCATTGTTATGTAAAAACGGTTTTTACAGCGCATTTCAGTTAAGAACAGCATTATTAATTGGAAATGAATTTACCAATCTCGAAGGATTTACACAAATCGTCCTCATAGTATTTCAAGCTTAGCAATCAACTTAATTAGTGGATATTAGAATAGATGTCACACATCCTAAAGCATATCTTTTTTTAATGATAACATAAATGTTTTATATCATTACAAATATCTTTATACTTCTATAGCTATGGGATATACTTTTTGTAGAAAAATATTGACATTTCTTGGTGCTTTATTGTTTTTGAGACTCGGGGAATATCATATCGACCACATACACGTTGTTGCGTGACTGTGTGGCAGTAATGGGCTACGGTCTTGAAGAAATGAAACATTCATCAGTGAATGGCGTTATGAGGTTCATGGTAGTGCTTGTTTGATTTCTATACATTGCTATCATCGGTGGTCAAAATACGAATAGCTTAAAAACTTACAAAAAGCTTAAAACGGTAAAATTATATATCGAATTTAAACTTGTACGTTTAACAAGACAAAGTCGAGTGAAATTGAACGGTACAAAATTGACAAAGTTTATCTTCATGATATCCGGTCATGTTCTGTTTACGTTTCGCAAGACAAAGAAGACAAAGTCAAGTGAAAATGACGGAACAAATTTTACCGAAGTATTTTTATCATGATATTTGCCCATGTTTCGAGTAAGTCAAATAAAACATAACTTTGGTGTAATTGCTAGTTTTTAGAAACGCATTGCTCATAATGAAACTCAGCTTAAACGTATTGAAAAAAATCTGTAATTGGACAAATATGTGTGTATGCAGTCAAGTCAGCTTAAACATGAAGTAAAGCTCGAGTCCCGGCGGTTAAGAACTAACTGTTAATTGTCTCACTGAAATCCGCACAAAAATTGGGAAGCTGATCGTGACTCAGATGGTTTTAATTGTAGGCTCGATCAAAGTTCAGCTTAAACTTAAATGGCCACTCAGGGACCACCTACACATTGAAGCCGATTGGATTAACAATAAAAGGTATTGCGCACTGTTTTTCACTGTTTTTATATGTAAAGAATCCAGTGCTAATACTGACACTAATAATAGTAATAATAATAATAATTAAAAAACAACAACCAAGTATGTGTATTTTAAGGAAAGTGTCAATTACAATAGTAGAGTTTAATCTCTACAATAGCAAGAGCAATTTATCATATGTCATGAACTGTTCAGAAAAAGTGTAACATACCACTAAATGAGAACAACGTCACTAAAGTGTGAATATATTTCAACACCGGACTAAATATGTACATTTTAAGTACATAAAAGCATACAATTTTGGAAATCTAATATTACAAGGATACAATATACTGACATTATACAGTGTGTGTGAAAATAATACAGGATGTAAACCTGATAAAACGTGTTTTGATTCTACTCTCTTCATACACCTCTTTTATTCTAAAAAGCTACCAACATAAATTGAAACAGGTGTAGGTTTATAATGATAAAACGTAGGGCTCGCAGTGAAAAAATGGAACTGTTTACTAAATATCCATCCGATGAAATATACAGGGTGGCTAAAATTATATATATTTCATAAGGGTTGTTTTCCTGCATAAGACATTTGGTTATTTCTTCATATGTCTGAGCAATTATAGTAGAGGTAAAAAATGCTTGAGACCAAAGAAACTTTCCATTTACCGCGTACTATGAACGTTTTGCTGCATTTTATGTTATACATGTATACTGGGTGATCAAAAATGCATTATCTCAATAATTAACCTTATCCAATAGAATTTGGTTTATTTGTTAATGCTTATCCTTAAAATCATAGTATTATGCATTGTCAGCAAATCATTATTCATAACAATTCTGTCGTTTGAACATCGTTGAAACTAGTTGTGGAAATACCCCGAGACCTACCATTAAGTTTTTGACATAAATAGATATGTCTGTCTTTCATCAAAAAGTGGATGAAAATTGTTTTTGTAGGAGTTCAGCTTTCGAAAGAAAGTAATAACAATTTTGTTTGCAAGTCAATGGCCGCCTTGTCCGCCCTCGCTTCCTCTGCCACCTCCCTTGTTGACTCGACCCACGTTTTGAACCATAGGTCTCATAATGTTTGATTAATTGTCTTGGGAGTTTTTGCATTTAAAAGACAATTAAACAGTCAAGATAATGATACCAAACTTTTTGCTATAGGTATTAAACTTCCGGAATAAAACTCTATTGAACTATGAAGAAAAAGTTTGAATGATACATCTCCCCAATATTGGCATGACCAATTCATGACTTCTGATCAAATTTTAAAAGAGTTCCATTGAACTTGCTAGCTGCCATTATTCATGAAATTACGATATGCTTACATCATTTAGAAATCCTTTTTCATTTTTATTGTGGTTTTGTCAATTGACACTGCGTGCTTCATTTGGGATAAAATATAATTACACTTTTATGGTGTTTTAACCAATCGTTATTTTGCTTCAACATGGTGCCATTGAAATACTTCATTAAGGACTCTAGAACTGATAATTGCTATCAAAAATATCAGCACTGTATGAACAAACTGTATTTTTTTTTTGTAATAATCGTCAAATATTAACAAATCGCAGTGAGAGAATCTAAGACCGTTTATTAGGAAAAACAGCGACCTTACATGTATATTATTTATATTATTCTTACAACACCCCTAAGCGCATCGAGACGTATTAGGTATATCAGGTCTGAGTGCGTCGGAACGTTGTATTCTTAGACCTGTTATAATGCGTCTCCCATGGAATACCTCCGCTTCACCCGAAAACTAATAGTATCTCATTATATCCCATATGAACGAACCGGACTTACACCCGTTTGGTACCATTATACGTCGTCGCTCACGAACACAAAACGCTTTAGGGTATATCACTTCTTAATTACGGAATAAGATAGGTAAAGCTACGTTGTAAGACCGTCCATAATAATCAGAGTTCCCTAGTCAGACCTCTTTGATACAACACCAGCGTGGTAAAAGCAATCAGAATGTACATCTAGAGTATCAGCTTTCAAAGGAACACTTTTAAATAAAATGTTACTTAAATAAAGGTTGATCCAATTTGTCATATCAAACTTGTCTTCGTATGTAAAAAATATATTTATTAACTGGTGTCAATGACTATCCGTCTGTCATTTGTACATACAGGGTGTCCCATAAAAAATCTTATAATCTTTAAGTGTAATTTTCGCAGGTTTCATGGACATTCAGAAAGTATGTAAACATTGTATTTTATAGTCCATGAATTGAACTTTAAGACACCGTTTGTTTCATTTCAATCGGTAATCTTGAACAGAAGTTATGCTTTGTGAAATATTTGGATGTAAATTTTCTTGTCCAATTTCACGATTCCATTTGATTGAAGTTCTATGAGAAATATCTTTTGTCTACTCACTCAATCGTAACAAATTTTGGTAATTTATAATGTATATGCTATCTTTTATCTATGCTGAAAAAATGAACAAATTTGATGAAAAAATAAGACAGATATGATATATTTCCAAGGTGACCCAATTTTATTCCATTCAGAAACAAAAATCATGAAATTGGACCAGATAAAAATCCAACCTAAATATTTGATAAAACATAACTTTTGTTGTACGATACCGATTGAAATGAAATAAACAGCATCTTAAAGTTCAATCCACGGACTATAAAATATAATGATTACACACTTTCTGACTGTCCGTTAAACCTGAGAAAATTACACGCAAAGATTGTAAAGTTGTTTTCTGGGACACCCTGTATGAATATTCATAAATATAGCCTCGTGCCTTGAACTTTCCAAGTTTCTTTGATGCAGGAGTCACATGGCGACTTTGGCGAATTTTGTTCGGGTGCCAGCGCAGATTGTTATTTTGTTCAATGTGGGCTGTGGAATATCGGATATTAGTTGACTCTTGAGATAATAGTCGGATCTCTCCTAAAAGCTCTTCCAACGCGGAGTTAGCAAGCCTATATGTGATGACTCACCCCGAAAAGGGGGACTTTGCGACAGAACACTTTTCGAGATACTTTTGAAAATAGGCAGCGAAAAATAAAGAAAATAATAAGAATTTCCAGCAGATTTTAAGTTGTAAAATTTGATCGTCTTGATCAATTTCAACAAGTAAAATGTCATTTTAAAGCTTAGAAAATGCTGTAACAGAGAAGATGATAAAATCAAAATTGATTTAATCTACAAAGTCCCCCCTTTCGGTGTGAGCCATCACATATACAACATTGTTAGTAGTGGGAACCAGTGGGACCCGACTGGCATTCTGACTATTCAAACAAAGCAAGAGACGAAAATCTATGAGTCTGATACCTGATTGCAAGAAAATAACGCTACCGATTACAATTGTGGAGCCGTAATTTATCTTCTGGCATGAGTTGTCAACATTGTACACTGTTATCTGAACCATACTTTGTTCTGTATCATTGACACTGAATCTTCTTCAGTATCATTGAACAACGCATGCTATGCTGTTCAACATTTGAATTTAGTGCCTAATTAATCAATACACAATCAAGATATGTACCCACTGGTTACAATTAAAGATAGCCTTATCAAGAAAACAGAAAACTCTAAAATACATCGGTCAGTTGCTATAATTTAAAATCTAATGACCTAATTTCATTTTCTTTTTAGCAGTTATAATCAAAATTGATAAACATAACAAACTTTATGTTAAAAATTCCTCCGATGATTACACTTTATTAAGACTCACTCTGTATGCCAGATTCGTCACGTAAATTATTAACTAACCAAGGTACATTTATACGGTTAATGGACTCAGGGTTGTTCTACTTCATCATTCCATCTAGCAGCAGATGTCAATACTGAGGACTCTCTTGTGTCATTTATTATGTTAGGACTTTCTGGTCTTGGACTATATTAATCATGTTTGTAATTTAGTGATGTTAAGTACAAAAAATAGTGTGTGCATCTTGGATTACATATCATTTTGTGTTCTTAAATATACATACTTTATTTTGGCATATCGTATTTTGACAAGTTGGACATTTTGATAATTAAAAAATTATACCAGTTACTATTCGTCAAAGTACCGATTCCTAAAGAACCGATTCCCATTTGCAGTTTCAACTGCTATCTGTTTACAAACATAGTCCCCTGTTGTTAAGAATTTGTCTGTTTATCAAACTTTCAAATAGAATCATATTAGATGACGGAAATATTAGTATTCGAACGTCAACAAGCCCTTTTCCATTGGTATTTACTTGTTATCAATCTACATCGGTAACTTGATTATTCTTAAAATTGAGTATTGATATAGCGATATTCTTGCCTGATTTCTATTTTTAGTATCATAACTTTTTTATTGGCTTGAAGAAGGTGCGTCGGGGTGTGGTAATGTGTGGGTGTGGTGAGTTGTATGGGGGCTGTGCGTGTGTGGGTTGCGTGTGCTAGTGATACAATTACATGAAGTTATTTGGCATGTGTGATTCAAATAAAATTACATGTAGTCATTTTGTGTAGTTACGAATGGAATGAAGTGCCTCGATTTCATGGAGTCATTTGGTGTACATAATACAGGGGGCAACTGTACTGGCGCTGGGATCTACACCGATGCACATTCCAAGAATGTAAATTGTAGGGGATTGTGTCTCCACTTTGACAAGTAAACCAGATTTGGATTCGTGCTGCGTATTTATCTATGGGTATGTATTTCTGTGCCAATGCGTCATACCTCTGCGTCCAAAGTCCCTATGAACGCACATGCACTAGGGGATGTACATCGATGTCGCTGGAATCTACATCGATGCACATTTCAGTCATTTGATGTACGTGACAAAATTACATGGAGTCATGTGGTGATAACACAATATTATGGAGTCATTTGGCGTGTGTGACGAGTCCACAGCACTAATAGAGGGTTTGCACGACGCGATGCGCACTATACAGACCGTTCCCGCCACCATCTTGATGGGGTGCGAGTAGTTTGTGATGTTAACAAGACATCAAAATAGGCCGTATAAACTTAAAAAATTTAACTAAATAAATATACTGCATATTCTTGTCATCATTAGTCGCTATCTGGTATCATGATACTGCTAAAAGATTGTAATGTGAACGTTTTGTTTGCCGGCCCATGAAAATGAAAACGACGCAATTACAACGCCATTACGTGACATACTGGTTGATCTAAAATACTTCAAAAACTGTTCAAATGCAGCTTGAGTGCCCTATTTTGTTCTAGATTTCTACTTTTGATGTGTCTTTTTAAATAATGCTGAGAAACATTTTATTTTTCCAAAACATGTACAGATGTTTGTTGTTTTGCTCATCACTTTTGGATCGCAAACTGATCCAAAATCACCGTATGTACGTAACATGGTAAATCTTTGCGACAGTCTAGCAAAAATGGGCAACTCAACCTCCCCATGAAATTATTCTGAATTGATAGAAAATTGTATTCAATTTTAGAATGGATTGCGACACTCTGAATGTATCTTTGCATATAAAACACTAGGAATCTTTTAAAATAAGTGGTGTGTGACCTATATATATAACTACATGACGGACTTCATTTGGTGTTATTTACACAGTTATATGATATCATGTGTGTGCATTATACAATCATATGAAATGATCTTGTTGTACGTTATAAGATCATATGGAGACATTTGGTGTTGGTGACGTATTTCTGTGCATGTGTGTGACTAACACAATTAAATACTGTGAACAATTATATGAAGTCAGAAGTCGGGGTGGTAATGGGGTATGGGTATGGGGGGGGGGGGGTGAGAAACCAATTTAACAAATTCATTAGAAAGTGTGATGCAACTGCATGAAAGTGTTTGGGGTACATTAATTTGACGTACATATCAAGTCATCATTCCAACATTTATTGGCACAAATGCAAATTGAAACCGGTCTAGTTTCACCATTAGTCTATTTGTTCTCCCCGAAAGTAAAAGGAAATTGTTCTGTATTTTCCTAAGACATCTTAATGGATCAAAATATGCATTTTATTTAAAACTTTAATGACACTAGAATTTCCAAGAAACCCCTAAAGGAAAAGAAATTGTTTACAAACAATCAACATGTCCCTGGGTATTATTCTATGATCCTAGATGACCTTAACATAGTAAACAAAACATTTAGGAATACAGTTAACGCATTTTCGACCAACGTCTGCTTAAAATGCCAAAATAAATCATTAAAATACTGTTAGAATGAATATTCCAATTGTTTGTCATCAACAATTAAACATAGTTTCCAATTATATGATTAAGAACATTTAAAAATATATGTTTTTATCAGGCAAATGTTGCTTTTTAATCATGATCAAAATCCATTCTTAATCAACGCTATCAAGGATACATACATATACCATACAAGCATACATATACTAAAAACCAACTAACCGTTGATATCATTATTATGAAAAAATTCTGACAATTTTTCAATATTATGAATTAAATGATGTCAAAATTCACCCCTCTATTACTTAGAAATGAAGTAAACTACACAACATATGTCATCTTTCCATTAGCGTGATCGATGTTACAAGGGTTAAATTTTAACAAAATTTGTATTAATGGATTGACGTAGTATAAAAGTCAATATTTGAACTTCATTTGTAAACTTGAACATCTTCACGCCAATGCTGACCATTAACTTATAAGAAAGAAATTGTATGCGAAAACTATTTAAATTTGCTTTACTATTAAGACAAACGAATATAACTGTAGTTTAAGTGCAAATCCCTAAAAATACATATTGATACAATACAGTGTCATAACAATATTTTATAAGATTACCCCATTTGGTAAAACCTACGAAGCTATTTTATACCCTATAAACACATATGGACTAAGAATGACCTCTAGATGTCTTACCAAAACTACAAGGTTTAACTATTGATTTATAGTTTAATGCACTTGACTCTAGGGAATATTTCTTGTCTACCAAAATATCAGATGAACAACTACATTAGAACTGACCACTTCAATCGATGCTAACAAATAAAGTGCAAGCATACGCGGGGCAAATACAATTTTGTAGCTATATGCGACTTTCTAAAAGCTCATATATATTCAATGCCACAAGGTATGTCTTCTGAAGCGCTCGGATTCGAGTGAATTGCAAAGTGTTAAGTTTTTTGATGTTTGTGTTAATTATCGTCTCTGGCCTTCAGAGCCAAAGAGTCGTATTTTGAAAGAATAATTAAAAAAGGTTCCAAATCTGGTTGAATATCTACAACCTCCAACAGGTTCCAGTAGGACTTCACTTTTTCACATGATTTAGGGGTCGCTCACTCATCGTTGTGTTAATACTTAAGTGACCAAGGTATTTCCCACCCGTTGGTGCCCAAGGGGAGGGGGGGGGACCCGCCCCCCTAAAAAAATCACACTTCCGGTATGAATTTTACGTTAAAAGTCTGGCCAATGATAAAGCATGTAAATAGGTCCAAAATACAGGGGGAAAAATTGAAAATCGGATGAACCGTATCAAAATGGCGGTCGAAAAACCATTTTTTGTGTCGCGTCAAAAATTTTCTCGCCAAAATTTTAAAATTTGCACATTGCAAGTACAATTACATTGCCAAAATAAAATTAGAAAAAAGTTATTGGGTTTCTATTTTATGGGCAAAACAAATTTGAACAGCGCCCACGAAAAATCACTTTATGCTAATTAGCACGAAAACGACTGGATCGATATGAATTTTTTTGCCACTGAGGGACCCGTCGCGTTAAGTTTGACAATTACATGGAGGGGCGATGTAAAAAAAATTAGCGGTTTTGAAAACCTATTGTAGGGCCCCTAGGAACCCCCACCCCTTGGTCACTTAAGTGTTAAAGAGCTTTGAGCTTTTCACCTCGTTTGCAGCTAGGCCTTATATTCATATTTCTATGTATTAACCACGCCCATTGACAAAGTGGATTGTTATGGATGACAACAACTCAAACATTTTCTAAGTTTATCGGTTAGTCATAAAAAATAATTATCTTTCTACCAAGAAACCGCTTTAAAACTGACTTTTCATGACATTAGGCAATGAATATATTCATCATATCCTCTGGTGTTTTGGAATTGACTTCGCTCATGTCTGAAGTATTTGCCTCGGCTGTCTGGATAGTAACATTTGCCAAGTAGAGGTTTTGTATCGGTTGACCTAAACATTACTGCAATGTTTCAATGTAACATATACAAAAGTTAGAAAACGTATGAAATAGTACCAGTGCTGATGGTTAACACACCTGAAACAATATATAAATAATGAATGTTTATGAGTTAAAAGGTGCAGAATAATGTTCATAATATGAAAGGTAACGCATTACGTTTAAAGAAGCGACAACATAGCTCAACAGATGATAGTATTTGACCCAATGCATATTTTGAAAACATTTTTACTTGCTTTATACAATACCTATGTAGATTATGTAGATACCTATGTCTATTTTGTTTTACCTATGCGTTTATGCCAAAGTCCCGTGCTCAGTGCAATCATTGAAGTAAAGTAACAATGAAGTATACATATAACCAACGAGATATATATAGGTAGAGCGCCCTGCTCGGTAAATCGCTGAAGCCAAGATAAAAACAATAAAAAATATCACGTTTTACACTAATTTGCTATTTATTTTCTTTAAAACATAAAAGTATACTTTTATTGAAATATCTAAATCATTATTACAAGCCAGTGCGAAGAAAATTATCAAAATAATCAGAAAATTAGCCGACCCATCGCCTTAGCGGCCGTGTGTTCCAAACCGAGGTTTGGGGGTGATTAATATTAATTAGGCTTCAGCGACCCCCAATTCTACAATTGAAAGAAATGCTAAATTTAGGGATTGTTTAGGAATCTTGTTAACACGATTTTAAGAAGGTTTTATCTTTTTAATCTTGTAATTATCAACTGTATCATGTACACCTTTTATTTTTCTTATTTTAAAGCAAAAAAGTGGGTATTATTAAGCTGCACTGATTTTTTAAAAGTATTTTTTGTATTGGGGGTATGATTTTGACAGACGAAGTGAAGGGATATGAGGAAACGCGTCGGCAACACCATGAGGTAAATCTTCCCTTCTCTAAATCTATGCATATAACTAACATCAGAAGACATTTTACCAAAAATAGACGAATTGAAATGACTGGAAATCTTACCTGTTTGCCATATTAAACGCCCAAAACTGTATCCAACATTGGCTGAAGTACATTTGATATTATGCGGACACGCTAAGAAGAAGAAGACCTGCTTGCTGCCAAGCTGTCATTTTAATCTTTCACATTAAAATTGACCATTTCAATCATTGTTTACGTGTGCAAGTGCATTAAGACTAACCCGATGTATTTTATATTTGTGATGACTCATCCCAAAAGGTGGACTTTACGACAGAACACTTTTCGAGAAACTGATGAAAATAGGCAGCAAAAAAAAAGAAAATAATAAGAATTTCCAGCAGATTTTCTGTTGTAAAATTTAATCGCCTTGATCAATTTCAACAAATAAGGTGTCATTTTAAAGCTTAGTAAAAACTGAAACAGATGAAATAATAAAATCAAAATTGATATAATCTGCAAAGTCCCCCTTTCGGGGTGAGCCATCACATTTAGTTAAATGTTTGCCGGAGAGATTTGCAAATCATAAAAGAAAAAATCAAAAAATTATAAGCTTGCGTATTCAACTAGAATATATTCTATATTTTAAATACAAACTAACACAGTTCAAAGCACCTCATAATATATGCGTTCACATTTGTAACATTTTACAGACCACTTTTCAAAGATTTTCTGTTTTAACTTGTAACATTAAACAAAACTGAATAAAATCAAAGCGTTAATCACCATTCTATCTTAATTCAGCACAAGATAATGTTATCCTAAAATAAGTTCAACGCACTTCATTTATTAATCAAATGTGTAAGCTGCAGCAGGGTTTTATCGATGTAACACCAATAAATCCTTTTATCTGGATAATGTTTAGGAATATGGATTACGTTAAATACATTCAGATTGTAAGATTGCATTTGATTTGATAATTCTAGGAATATTCCAAGTCAGGAATATGCATATGAAAGGTAATCCTTACTATGTGAACATCTACTTTCATGAATTGAAAAAAGGTGTATGCTTTATGTTGCATAACATTGATTTCGTGATGTATATATACAATTATTGGATGACAAAATGAGTATGTGATATAGCATCCCAACGCGATCTTTCTATTGAATAATATAGAAAGGTTTGCTATTTCTGTTATGTTTTTTTAACATAAATGTTGTACGCATTTTAAAGATCTCATCCTTCAAATGATTCTTTTTAGAAGTGAGGAAGATTATTTGAAAATTGGCAATCGAATCGGTTAACTAGAGAATTAAGCCAGTCACGACGATTTACAGAGACCGATTCATAAAAAAGAAGAGAACATGGGTTCGGTAAGAATAAATACGTTTCTAGATTCTTTATACAAAATAAACATTGGAATTTGAAAACATCATTTTTGAAGTCCCGTTTCAAGGACTCGTACATTTCCATTGCAAACCGAGTCGTGTTTGTCTTTCGAATACATTGTTCTTGCTTGTGTTTATATAGAAAAGTTAATTTCAATGTAGAACAATTATGATATTTCACTTTTACATATTAAAGTATAACTGACTTGCGTAGCACAAATAGCCATTTCTTAACTAATCTTTAATCTTTTTAAATGCTATTAAAACACGGCCTGAAATTTAGCATTATGACTGATTTTTTGTTTAGTAAAACATCAATGTTGTAGAAAAATAATATTTAAATATAATATACAAAGTGCGTTCATAAAAAGGTTAATGACTATACTGAAATAATTATGTGAACTAGCTTTTCGTATAGGAAGCAAGTAACAAGATATACCATTGTTCTGCTTATCTTTGATGTATATTGCAGGATTTGAACCAACAGGTGGTATGGAATCCGTCCTTTTGTCTAATGGGTGTGTAACGCCGACATAAAGGTTCTTTGTTCTCTCTATAGCTTCATCCCCGTTTTGACAATTATTATCAGTAACTTCCGTAACTAATCATTACCTAATACAGGAAACAAAACCTTCTGCCTGATAAACAGCCTTATTTTGCGGTGTTATACTGCTGTAATGGAAAACGACACCTGCCTTTTGTCGTTTAACCTAAAATCTTTGACATAGAATCTATTATGCTTTGTTAACGATAACATTGATAGCCTCATTATTTTAAAAATTTCAACATTTTTTGTCGTTTGATACTTGTTAAAATTGATTGCAAAAAATAGAATGAATAAGTAAAAATTGAATCTTTGATCTTTAAAAGTATACACTACATGAAAAAGCGGACATATTATTTGAATTATAAATCAGTACTAACACCAACTTGGTAAAAGAAATCAGTTTGTAAGTCCAAAGTATCAGTTTGTATAATGAACAGTATATTTACATCATATGTAGCAAGTCATAAAGAAAACGATCGACAACATTAGGCCGGGTACAATGTTCTTTAAGACAATGTTCTGTTAGAATTGTGAAAGTAAACAGAACCTTGTCTGTATCAAACGAAACCTTAATTGAAGACTAGCTAATGAATTTCCAAGTTTACATATCATAGTGTGTAGGATAGATGGATTGCAGAAACTAGATCATGTCATTTCTTTCTTTCTTTTCTACATACTTGATTTGTTAAGCCTGAACTGGGCGTTAAGTATTGACAACGAGATAACATTTTACAGAACTAGGGATGTTCAATAAGTTGGTGGCCAGAGGTAGAAAGAAATAAGCTATGCAGGTTTCTTCCCAAGGTTTAAAGTATATATCTGCTTTTATTTCTATTTTACATAATTATAAAATTAGTTGGAATGTTGACTAATCTTGAAAATTAAAGAACCAAAAAATCTCCACTGATGTGCATTAACTTATACTAATTCCTCTTCAAGGCGCTACACCCAAATAAGTCAACAAAGACAACGTATCGACACTTGAGAAGGATTATTTTTTCAAATAGCATAAAAATATCTTTTATTTTTTTAAACTTTAGAAATCTCTGACATGCAAGTTTGTAGTTGCTAATTGATGAATTATAAGAGCAAAACCAAGCTTTTTCTTAAGAGCCCTAAGCTTTGAAACACCGTGATTGATGAAGGTTTTGAAAAGCGTGTCAGAATTAAACCAACCGTCATTTGAACATAATCGGTACAAAGTATTGAAACCTAAAACGTCAGCAGTTGATATATTTTAGTTCGAAAGTTGAAAAAATAATCCACGATGTCGTGTGCTGTACACAATTCATGAATACAATTACCACATACTTTATAATTATAATTTGTTAATCACTTTACAAGCGTTTTGTATAGAATTCTTGTCTTTATTAAGAAAATGTATTCATGGAATGGCTCCAATATATCTAAAACCCTAAAAACGATACAAATCCTCTCTATTCATAAACTCAAGTCTACAGCCATTGTTCCCTATTTAAAGCAAGGTTTTTTATTTGTAAAACTAGATACTGTTATATACTATGATTTAAAAGACTGTCGGACTGAAAGTCATCATTTTTAAGAAAATAATGAAGAACAATCGGCATTTCCACACCGTTTAAATAAACTACCGTAATACATCAGAGTGCCTGATCAAGTTAATGATTTGAAAAGCAAATTATTTTCAGTGCAATGGTACAATTTTAATCATGCAACGCACACCAAATGATTGGTTATGATATTTTGAGTCGTCTAGTGTGCGTAGAGTCATTTGGGTGCGCGTTACACAATTAATATTCGGTTATTCGGTGTAGCGGTGGGTTGGGGTGATATAGAAGAGTGTCGTTTTGTGTATGATACGATTATATCGAGTCATTTTGTGATCGCGACGCTATTACATTGAGTCAATTTGAGGTGGTGACACAATGACCTGGGGTCACTAGTGTGCATGATACAATTACATGGATTCATTTGGTGTGCCTGATACAGTTTGTGTACATGACACGATTATATGGAATCATTTGGTGTGCGTAACTTAATTACATGAACTCTGTTGGTGTGAAACTTGGTATTGTGTTTAATGTATACTTTTGTGTTATTTTGGTTGTCAAAGCTCAAGGAAAATGACCAAACTTTACATCATACTTAGCACAATTTTATGAAAGGACTTCGAACCACATAAACAATAAGATAAGTTTCTACAAATTAACATACTTTTTCTCTGAGTTTTGAAAAAATCCTCTTTATATGTTATTGAACAGTATGCATGCAGGGTAGCGAACTTTGACCACTTGATCACAGGCTAGTATAGGACAACACTTCCGATTACTGCAAAAAAAAAATCTGGTAAAATTTTATGTAACATGAGTTACGTAACAATGTGGATGGATAATTTTCATTAAAAAATCTAGCATGTTTGCAGCTGAATTCTTTCATGGTTGGCTGCTTATACGCGATTAATTGGCATTATTAGAGTCCATTGGACGTCTACAAATCCTGGAAATCATTTGGCAGCAACAATCGAAACGTAACAGGTAAATGAGTTATCCATTATGTGACATGCCTGCAAAGTGTCTATGTCCCTTATTCATTAGTTCTCGTAACGTCGCCAACTCGTATCATTTCGTGGGCTTGGTGTTTTCTTTGAAAAGATTTCATGCTAACTGAATTGCACAGAATCCTTCCTCAAAATATCAAGTACGAGCTGTGTGGATTGTGTCTTTTCTCTTTCACATCCTCTATATAATTTATTCAAATCTTTACATCTTATAGCTATGTTCAGTGAAAAGATTACACCGTTGTGAGAAACAAACTGTTGTTTTGCATGGTATATACGGAGATTAGGGCAGTTCATTGGCAGAGTAATGCAAGTATTCCAGAATATTAGTCGAAAGTTCCTTTTATATTGATCTCAAATCACAATACAGGCCTCAAATACATCAATAGAAATGATTCAGGGAATATTGCAAGGTTGCTTAAATGTCATTTAATCATCCACATTACAATTAACAAACATTTTCAACGGGTGCAAATGCAAGCAAATTTAGGCCAAAAAACTTTATATAGTTTCTTAATATCTAGTGATACGTTAAAATTTATGAATGCTTTGCATAGAGACTTACAAATCAAATATAAGTTTAATATAAAATTATTCATTCAACTGTTCAAAATTAAAGCCGTAGCCAATATTTTTCAACCATCAAAACATAAACCTATCCTTACACAACACCGTTCAACGCACTTCAACTATTTGTTCATGAATAAATTTACAAAAACATTTTTTTAGAAAGATTTGAAAATCAAATTCATGTAACAAAACACAGTTCAACGCACTTCAGTTATTTGCTAAAAAAAAAAAAATTTTGAAAAGATTTGCAAATCAAATTCATGTAACAAAACACAAATTTACCAAACTGGATGAAAAATTCAGCGTCAAACAGCATTGCATGGTCCATTTCATTTTTCAAAGATAATATAATCTTGGAACAGGTCAACGAACTTCATTTATTCATTTAGTCAGATCAGTAAGCCACAGTAGGATTTTGTCGATGTAACACTGCTAACATTTTCTATCAGAATAATATTCTAAGAATATGCATTACATTTAAAACTGCAAAGCTATCAGGTTGTAGGTTTACGTTTCGTCCAAAAGTAGTAAGCATATTCCTAGTCAGGGATACATATGAAAGATAATCCTTACTATGTGAGCATCTATTTTTATGAATTGCAAAAAGATGTATACTTGATATAAACACAACGCCAATTCCGTGAATACACAATAGCCTGGTAGAATTATGAACACACACCACAAATAAATAGATCGCCTATTCATTCCTTTGCAAAACAACTCCTAGATCATGGCGGATATCTTGGCTATAAAGCGACTGGTTGCTTCAACTCTTGGATTTATTTTGAGATTATGATCTAGATGAGTTCACAAAGTGAAAAAATATATAGGGTAACCTTGATAATTTTTTGCTAGGTCGCCTCGAACATAGGATATGCTCAAAATTTCATTTTATCAAACTCGCTACAAAATTGCTCTAAACACTGAAAATCTACTCTCAAATTTTACAAAAACAGCAAAATTATAGTAATCTTTAACCAGCCTGACTACATTTGACCCACCATACATGATTCAAAAGAAATTTGATCAAAAAACCTAGTTCCCGCCATTTTTCAAGCTTTTACTTTAGAGAGGGCAACCAAACACGTGCCCCGCATTGCTCTGTACGGGCCAAATGCCCTTATTTAGTGATGTGTGTCCTTAAATGAAACGAGTACAGAATATCATGTACAAAGTAGATCATAAGGCCAAGGTAAACATAGGTTTGACCAAATATGACCGTAAGCTTACCAGGAACATAATGAAAAATTGGAAATTAAAGGCAAATCGAAAAGGCCAAATTGTTGTTGTAAAAATAAAAAAGAAGACAAAACAAAAATTCCAATGAGAATGAATATGCTAATACAACTATTACAAAACAAAATTACATTACAAAAGTACATATTTGGCAATTTTGTGGAGAATACCATAGTGAAAGACTCTTTGAATAAACAAATACAAACGATCAAATCACTTACCTATTGAGTAAAAAAGTTCCAGACGATTTGTGGAGTCAGATTCATGAAAAAGAAGAAGAGAAAGAAGAGAAAAATTGGTTTAGAAATCTAAATAAAAACCTAAGTGTTCAATATGACGATCTCAACACCATTATTTGCATATCTGGAACTTTTTGGAAACCCACTTTAACCTTCGTCTGGAGATGCAACTGGCATCTCAAAATAGATTTTTGGAACACAAACGTCATAGTTCTGTTTCGTCTAAATTTTTCAAACATATGAACATTGAATCTCTGGGACATCATATTGATTTGGAAAAGGTTTATACTATTTTTTAAAGGGGCCATTTATATCTAAAGAGCCAACCAGCTATACCCGAACAAAGACGGACCGCCACAAACTACTGAGCGTATTATACGACTCTATTTTGAGGTCAATGACCTCCAATGAGAGTTACTTTAGAACAAATATTCATATATAGAGGTTTCGGTCAATATGGTAGAAAATTGATATCATATTAAAAGGTGCATTCTGATGTTTCTTGTTTCTAAATCCTCCGTTCGTTTGAGATAAAGGTCAGAAAATCAATAAATGTGAACCAACTTTAGGTAAAGGAAGCAAGTAACAAGTTATTTTGATGTTTATTGTATGATATTGAACCAACAGGTGATATGGATATTCACGCTATGTCTTGTAGGCATTTGACGTCGATACCAAAGTTATTTGTCCTCTTATAGCTCCATTCCTGTTTTGACAAATATCACGCAGAATAACTTCCGCAACAAATTACTACCAAAGGCTGAGGAAGGAAAACCTTCTGGATAACCAGCCTTACAGAATATAGTAGTAGTAGTGTCATATAGCGATTAAAAGCATCACCTGCTTTTTGTCGATTAACCTAAAAATCTTTGACATAGAAGTGGTTTATGTTAACGTTAAAGCTGTTTATTTTTTAATTAAGTTTTTCTTTGATATGGCATTTTCGAGTTATGCTGTTTGAAATTTGTTAGGAGAGCAAAAACTCTACCAAAAAATTTATATATTATATTTTGAAGAATTTTTGAAGAAAAAATATTATTAGAATAAAGAATTATTATTAAATACCGATACGTCCCAACAATGTCATCATCATCCTTTGACTTTCGTCGAGCTTTATGACACACTTCTTTGCCAACCATCTATAAAAAAAATCAAAGTACCGTGATGCATTGCTCTAATATCAAAGTAATGTATTACAATATGTTAATATATGAAATATGCTCCCACAAAACGAGGAAGAACCTACAGTCATTACACATGTAGATTATATAGCAGTATGTAAAAAGTGTACAACAAAATTATATTTTACAAAGAAAACGAAATTTGAAGCATGAATTTGGTAAAACTATAAACCTATATAATATTGTTTCCTATTTTCACCCAAAAGGTGGCTAAATTTCACTTTGCCTAATCAATACAGACTTACGTATACATATACAACGCATTGAGTAACTAACGTGGAATCTGTAAGACCACTCGATGCAAACACTACATTGGTAAATTTTAAACATTGAGAGTGGTTGCAACTGATAGATCACCTAAACTAATTTTATATCGAAGGGAACGTAATTATGCAAGAGCAGATAGTTGAAAAAGACGACATTACTTTGTGTCAACAAATGTCAGAATACACCATAATATTGTGCCTTTCGGGTGTACTCCTGAAAATTTTATATAATCAATTACCTTGCTATATTTTGTAAAATAACTTTAACCTCCTTTCATCTTTTGTTTTGATCATAATATACTTATTAATACCTTGCAACTGCTCTTGTTAACATATAATACTGTCAACTAAGTATAGAGTCACGTACTGTCATACCAATTTAACTCAATCTATAAAATACCACGACTAGTTATGGAATTGTGGAATTGTGTTTTACTGCCCTAATTTTTAAACCTTTCATAAGTGTTATCATTCTTAATGGTACAACATTGTATAGCACTAATGAGGAACGTAATTATATATTTTTAAGTTCAATGAGTAATAATTATAATAATATTTATAAAACATTCAATGCACGTAAAGCGCAGACGTGCATTTTATACAAAAACACTCGTTTGATTGACGTTTATACATAAACTAATTTATAAAATAATATTATTGTGAGGTTTAAAGTCTACGGATAAAATACATTTTCCTATGTCTTAATAAATTGATGCTTGTTTGGCGTACAACATCAAGTAATCGTTTTAAGTACGGCTGTTTATTTAATTAAAACATTTAATGATAAGATTATTAATGTATAGTTAGAAATATGAACTACAAAAATACGTGGAATATCAAAACTGTTCAAGCATGCGCGATTTAGACTTGCCTCATGTCCTTAGGTAGTAAAATCTTTGAAAGGTCTTATTACAATGTTGATTCTGTAAACAGAAATACATCTTATTTTGCAAATCAAGTTTTGCCCGAACAAAACAAACTAAAACAAAAATAAACAATCTAAGGTTCTCTACAGTAAAAGCTAATATTCATTTTACAAATATGAATTTCCCAAGCAAAGTATGTATGGACCCTAAGATTATTATGTCACTGGTAATCTCCCTTGGAGAATATGCCACACCTACCACAATTTTTCAACTTCACAATTGCCCTTAAATACATGGTGCTTGACACTTCAAAAACCCACCAGAAAAGAGCACATTATCACTTTTAATAGAAAAATCTAAAAAATCACAGTTTTGAACATGTGCAAGGATAGTTAAGTCCAGCCTAAGATGGAAACACAGATTTTGTGTATTTATGAACATATGGCCCTATGAAGCAAAATATCTCAGTGTGGGTCTCTGTGGCTAGCCAAGTAGTATTAGAATATCTGATATTTTAAGTACACATACACACCCTTGATTATCAGCAGTAATAGTGGAAAATCAATTAGTATGGGCAGTTTAAATTATATAGGCCTATATTGTTCACACTTGAACTTAATCCTGAAAGGGGGGGGGGAGGGGCTGCCCAATCCAGTCTTGGACAAGGCTAGCGCGATTGAGTACATTTACCATTGTTACCTGTCTTTGCACTACAGGAACTTTACAACTGAAGTTCATACTAAATTCGTTGAATGATATCAAGTGTTGATAATTGATGTATTTATGTGAAATACGGTCATCTATTTGGGCCTAATTGGCCGAGTCCTTCTACATATGCCATCTGCCATGTGTGTGGGTGGGGGTGTGTGGGTGTGTGTCACACAAGAGATATAGATGAATTTAGTGATGCACCGAAAAGCCTTTTTTAACCGATACCGATTACCAATTACAGTAAATGATGAAATAATCCGCCGATACCGATACCGATTAATTATTTCACGATGTGAAAGAATTTGAAAAAGAACCATGCACTTATGAATCTTACTTTATACAATGATATTGTAAACAGTTAGTTGAAATCCTGTTCGTAATTGTGTAAATACTTGTAGTAAATATGGAAGTTTTTATATTAGCAGTAAATTCTATCAGTATCATAATGCATAAATAATAAATAGTCATGATATATAAATAAATTAAACAATATCATGTTTAACAGTGTATTAGGTAGCTGCCCAAACTACGTAGAGCATCTGTAGCAAGGTAAAAGGTGAGGAAGAATGATGCTGCCTTGATGTGTTGCTATAACCATTTGTCGAAAGGTTGGTGCATTAAATTACGTCAATTGAAAGTAAGAAAAATATGACAATAGTAGGAAAGATTGATTAATCAAGTTTTTAAAATTGACTTTATCTAATAAGGAACACTTGACTGTGAACAAATAAATTTTGAAAACCCGGGAACTCGCAGCCAATCAAGTAGGATTTCTGCTAATTTACTGATTTTAAGAGTGAACAAAATATAGGGAAAGGACAAAAGAAGATGCATTATTTTACTAATCAATGGTAGTTGCAATTGGGTGTATTTCTTATATGACAAATAATAAAGGCACACGAACATACGACATCTGGTTTTAAAGAAACTTTTGTAAATAGACCTGTTTATGATTATTGAAATCAGTTTTGGATATGTACATTGATTCCCACCAATGACATGATCCGACCTGGATTGAAAAAAAAACCACGATAAACAATATTGGAGACAATTTTCTGTTAGAATGATAAAATAAACATAATCATGTCTGTATCAATCGAAAAATTAATTAAAAACTGGGTAATAAATTTTAGAAGTTCAAATTATGTTTACTCTGGAGGGGTTAAGGAAAACTGGGTCATATAAAATAAACACTTTTCTTTGCTACCTAATTTTTCAAAACTGAACCAGGCGTCAAGTGTGGACAAGGAGGCAGCAACTTATCAGCATTAATCATTTGTAATGCAAATAAATAAATGAACTAGAATAAATAGGTATTATAAGAGCACTTATTCAACGCACAGCTTGTTCTTAAGAACCCTAAGTCTTGAAACGTCCTGACTGATAATAGTTTTTGAAGAGCGTCTCAGAATTACATTAGTTCCTGTTTTGAAGAGCGTGACAGAATTACATTAGTTTAAATTAAAAACTGTACTCGCAACGTAATGTGATTAGATGAAAATATCTTCTCGATAATTGCACCAACAATAAGATACAATCCATTACATAGTTATGTTCTTCAGTTTAGGTTTATAACAGTGTTAATTAACACTTCTTAGTCGACACTAATTAATCTCATTAATTTGATTAAAGACACTTACTAATAGGGAGAAATATAATATTTCACAACAAAAAAGGGTAATTTTGCATCATTGTGTTATGCGCAATATCCTTTAATGATAGAATAGGGGTATTTTAACCTTAATCCTACCAAACACTAAAAAATCAAAAATTACAAAGTCCAAATACGTCATACACCAGAGTAAGCTATGATCACGAAATCGCTGCCCTGCTCAGTGGCTTGACATTATGTTCATGAGATTGGGGTGCAAGGGGTGACAGGTTTGAATCTAGGGGGGAAACCCGCCATTTTTAACTAGAAGATTTCTGAGGTTTTGTAAGAGTGGAAAACAGATTGAGAAAGGACACAAGTAGATGTATCATTTTAGTTGTAAACGATAAACAATAGTGTTTGCAGTCAAGTATAGCGGCATCAGACATCTGGTTGTAAAGAATGTTATGTGATTTGTAAATAGACCGGTTTATGATAATTGAAATAAGGTTTTGGATTTGCGCATTGATTCCCATCTACGGCATGATTGACCAGAAGAAAAAACAATAAACAATAGTGGAGATAAATTTCTGTCAAAATGATTAAAAACAAACAAAATCAAGTCTCTATCAATCGAAAAATTAATTAACAACAGACTAATACATTTTCCAAGCTAAATATGTTCACATTAGACGGGTTGCAGAAAAGTGGGGAATCATATAAAATAAACACATTTCTTTGCTACCTAATTTTTAACAACTGAACCAGGCGTCAAGTGTGGACAACGAGGCAGCAACTTAATAGCATTATACGTTTGTAATTCAAATAAATAAATGGACTAGAATAAATAAGTATTATAAGAGCACTTATTCAACGCCAAGCTTGTTCTTAAGAACCCTAAGTCTTGAAACGTCGTAACAGATAATAGTGTTTGAAGAGCGTATTAGAATTGCATTATCTGTAGTTATACTCACACTGTAATGTGACATTAGAAAACGTTTTCTAATATTTTTACAATAATCAGATAAAATCCGTTAGATATGTTCTTCACTTTCAATTTACCTAAGTGCTAATTAGCACTACTTAGTCGACACTAATTAATCTCATTAATTTGATTAAAGGTACTCCCTTATAGTGAGAAATAACATAATTCACCACGTTCAAAAGCATGTAATTGGGTATTGTGTTATGTTCAAAATCCTAAAATGATAAAAGAGGGTAATTAAATGTAACATTTACCTAGTGCAGCTAACAAGCCAACATTGAATGCTTATAAGCGACGTTATACATGTAAATTATCATATAGTTAGTAAAGAAATCTTAAACGTTCCTTATATCTATAAAAAAAAATATGGCTGCGCTACAAGACAAAGAAATTCAATCACATATTTTGGGATACCAATTGAGAATAAAATGTTCTACATAGGGGGAGGGACTTTCTACTTTAAGTATAAGGTAAGTCGCAAAATGCCCTTAAGTGAACATAACACCAGCTCTTAAACAAAAATGATAAATAAAATTGATCGGAAATAATAACTTGAAAACAATGAAAAGAAAAGAAACGTTTTTCTAAAAGTAGATTGATATGAAGAATGACAAAATACAGATATACGTTAGATTTATTCACATGATGAGATAATGAATTTTCTTTATAAAATTTGACCGATGCCTTAATTAACGTTCCTTGCATATTAATTTTAGCGTCTAAAATAAATACTGATGCAAAGTAAATTTTAGATAGAAGAACATATTTCCTGATCAAATGTTAATTAAACATTTCCTCAGGTTCTTCAAATGCATCAGTCTGACCAGTCATTACCAAAGCAAGTCTACACTCAGCCACACTTCTTCGCCAATAGGAGAACTATAACAGTAAGTTTTTTTTTGTATATACCATACCGGGGACTTCTCAATAGCATATGTGCCCGTCTTATCTAAAGGTACCTTAAGGGTCCCAAAATCAAAATTGATTTTTGGCCTCATCTGAAAGTTGAAAGTTTAAGTGCTCTCGAAAGCAATGTTGTAAACTAAAGTATTCATATAACGAATCTAATCTATTAGTCTAAACATGTTTAATATATTTCAGGCTAACTGGCAATTCGTGTAGCTCTTTTTGTTGGCGAGATAATAATCTAGCATCCAGGGTTAAATGACAACCGTCTAGAAATTTCATTCCAAGAGTCATAAGGTTTCATTGACATTTTACACTTAGATATTGAAGTCTCGGTACATTTTGATTGTTAAATCTCATTATAACTTAAGTGCATTCTTTTACATTCTTGATCTTTCATAAATTTAGACTATCGCCATAGCATTGATGGAAAATAAACGTCTTGGAATTATTTCATTTTTGACTTATTATTGTTGATGTGTTTTGTGTTCATGTGACATATATTTAAACAGTAATCATGGTAATCATGAATGAATTCTATACTTACAGTAGAGAGCTGACTCTTCAGCACCGCTTATGTAACAAACAGTAACAAAGGTCACTTGTGCTTTTACATAAAAAGCATTTTGCAATGTTCAAGGGTTTTAAGTAAAGATATTGGCCCGTGTTCCATAAAGGTGTTTAGCTAAATCAAGGTTTTATTTCTCGTCAACAACACGACTTATTAAACTGTTCTGCTTGAAAGCTGCAATGATGCGTATCATACCTGGACAGTTGATGCTCAGTTAAACAATGATTTAGCTAAACATCTTTCTGGAATACGGGCCATTATGTTTTACGAAAGGGAAAAATCTACAGTGTTCGAAATATTTTACGAAATATAAATATATAAATCACGAAACTATTTCGTGCAATCGTGGAATGACCTTATATAAACTACGAGCTTTAACTATTCATCTATTGATCAACGTACTTGACTCTAGGGAACATTTCTTGTCTACCAAAATGTCAAATGAACAAACTGCATTAAACTGACCACTTCAATCGATGCTAACAAGTAAAGTGCAAGCACACACGGGGCAAAGACCATTTTCTACCTATATGTGACCGTCTACAAGCACATATATTAAATGCCAAGAGATATGCCTAAAAAGAGAGAATTGTCACCGCTTTTTTATCTATTACTGGTTTTAGTCTTAAAGTAAGCTCACAAATTATACAAGATCGTATTGATGAGACGAGTTTCACAATAACGTTATAAAAAGATTTCAAAACTCTGTGATAGCGTGAGAGTATTCTGGGATAATATTTGAAGCACCAATTCATATTGACCTGTTGTTATTTTGTCTCAATGACAAACATGCTAATGCTGACGATGAAGTATATAGAAAACTAAACTAAGAAGATCATAATACCGAACAAAAATCAATAGAAATGAATGAAGGCAATCTTACTTAAGTTTTTGCCAAAATTCCATTTAAACATCCACATTAAACTGATCACTTCAAACGTTCTAATATATATAGTGTCTTCATATTTAGTGAAACTTTTGTTTGAGAGACATGCAAATCATTTATAGAATTCACGCTCAACTGTTAAAAAATCAAAACGAATCGCACTCACATACCACGTGTATCAAAAAAAAAATTGTGCACGGATTAAAACTGATTTTGACCTTGATAAAAGCACCAAAAAATAATTTGTTATTAATCTAATTATTGTTATAATCTTGTTATTGAAGTAAAGCAGATTAAATAAGCTTTCAAACGCAGAAAAAATTATATAAATCGGATGAAAAATAAAAAAGATATGACCAATTTTGTGAGTACTTTTTTAGCTTTTATCATTATACCAAACCCGTAAGTGTGATATGTAATATCTTACTTAACTGTGTAAATCCCATTGGAATGGAAGAAAATGAGACGTACTTACAAAATTGGTCATATTTCTTTTATTTTTCATCTGATTTCCATCATTTATTCTGCATTTGAAAGCTTATTAAATTTTCTTTACTACAATAACAAGAAAATTATAATTTGGTGCTTTTATCAAGGTCAAAATCAGTTTTAATCCGTGCACAATTTTTTTTGATACACGTGGTATATATTCGATTGCAGGAAACTTTACAAAATCATTTTCTGATGATATTTGCAACTTCTAACATTAACAAACGAAATCACCAACTTGATATGACAGAGATTAAGGTACCAACATTTTATGCTTCATTTCACCAAAAGATTAAAATTACCCTAAAGCAGTTCAACGCACTTGAATTTTGTCATTAAATTTCAGGAGTTTGACAATGTAAATTGTCAAACTATCTGGATGATGTTTAGTAATATGAATTCGTTTTAATACTATAAAAAGGTATCCGGTTGTGGATTTTATTGTCACAAAAGCTTTGAGGATATTCCAAGTCAGGGATGCATATGAAAGGTAATCCATACTCTGTGAACATCTATTTTCATGAATTGCAAAAAGGTATCTTTCTACTACATAACGCCGATTTTGTGTAGTATACAATAATCTAAAGTCAATATGCGATTTAACCTTCTAAGTCAACCTGTCAAGTTAATGAAAAAAAAACCCACCACAATTTGTTATTTTGTTATGTTCGAGGTGAAATGGTAATAAAATGCTAATTTTAAACTTATTATTGATGTATTATTATACCTATGTAAAACAAAAGAGCAGGCTAATATATAGTGTGATCACAATGTTGTAACTATTAATTTACTTTACAAGAACATAAACAATGTTTTATATGAGTTTCAGCAGAGTGAGTGTGAATTTTGATTCTTACTTGTAGAATGATACCCCGAAAAGCATATTTTTTTAAAGAGATTCTGTTCTTTAGAACTAATTGTAGTTGTAATAAACTTGAAAAATCATATTATTTGTGAAAACTCAACTTATTCTATCAAATCTATATATCTGAGAAACGCTTTTGCAAGTGATAAGTACAGTTTTACATGTTTTTTGTTAAAAAGTTTATATCAGGAAAATATATTACATGGCGCGCTATAGAGAAAAATTATTGTAACTGTTTCAATCTTCATATCTGGATTTAAAATATGTATGCTAAGATTGTTGTAAGTAAGATACAAATTAAATAAAACGTTAACAAGCATTTTGGGTATTTGTTTTGTTTTCCATTACCAGACCATGCAGAAAGGTAACAGACATGACAGTCGCGAGGAGGAAGACTTAAATCCAATCATTGTCAAGGAGATCTATTTTAGGTTTGTACTTTATAGAGATTAATTCTTCGTATGATAAATATTACGGGGAAAATGAAAAACAAAACAAGACAAAGCAAAAACAAAAGGTTGGTTCTTTGTCAGTAAATGTTGTAATATATCTTTGTTTTTGATTGTATAAATGTAGTTCTGAATAATATGTTTGTATAATTAATTTATTATCTCGTAACTTGTAAAATAACTTTGACGCTTGTAATCTCTTATTTTGTATTTATTTATTTATACCTATCAACGGCTTGTATTGACATGCAATACTGTCATAGAGTCACGTCGTGTCATATCAACTTTAACTCATTCAATAAAGCATTAAGGAATTGTGCCAATGTATTTAACTGACCTATTTGTAAACGGTTCCATACGCCGTGTTATTTATAAATGTATAAGAAAGATGAATGACAATGTTTAAGTTTATTATTTTAACAGTGTAGGATAAAACTACCTGACTGACATGCATTTAACATGACTCAATTCCATCTTTGAGCAGAGGAACAATTTATTAACGTGGATTGATCACAACACATGTTTATAGAATATACTCTGAATATTTCAGGCGGTAACGATCTGAGACACTACAAATACATAGGTATGTTTTTACATGTGTTGTAATCCATATTATTATCAATACATATCTTTCATGAAGGTCTATGAGTTAATTTTCCTAGTATATTTAAATAAAACTGTTTGATTTACACTTAAAAGCATTTTTTTGTAGTCAATTAATATAAAACATTTTCCAATTATGATCTTAACAAATTGGCAATTTTGGTATTCAAATCATTGCCTCCTGCTTTCCGGTTTTGATTTCGAGTCACATCCAGATCGATACACCTGGTTGTAAATGAAAGGTTAGGAGATGGAACTCGTCATTTAAGTTACACAAATACTAGTATATAGATGAACAATCAACAATGATACTTTTAGTGTAAGTTCATAAGAACAATGATATAATGTACGTCAAGGATCTAACAAAGCAGAAGTTGTGCAGCAAATGAAATGAAAACTGTCAGTTTAACGACAGCAGTTTCATTCCATTAACAAAATGCTAAATCGTTTGTACTCGATCAATATTTAAACTTCTTACATTTATTTTAGAAACAACAAACTTCATTTGAGTTCGAGAGGGTCATAACACAACAAGATAAACGGTATTGTTATAAAATCCAGACATAGCGTCTCTTTGTGGAACAAGATTAAACTAGAAATATCTCATTGTAAATGTTATATTTCATGGATTTATTTTTGATGTCATTGAAAATAACATAAATAAGAACAAATATGTTATGCTTTGTACTATATATACTATTCAATGAAAGCTGAACGTAAAAATGAGACATGTTATTGTGTTGTTTCATATAGCAGGCGGTGTTATACACTCGCTTTATTCAACCTGAATTGATTACATTGGCTTCAACCTTTTTGGGTGTCAAGCACTCTATCAACTAAACTACAACTCCTATTATGCTGATACTATATTCGAAACGACTGGAATAAATATATAGTCGTACGTGTCAGTTAAAATAAATGTGGTTACTGTTCACGACGATCTTATTAGTTTGATATGTGACTGCTCACTTCTACGACAATTTCGATATGAATACCTAGCCAAACCATGAAATATTAAATGCATACAACATGAGCATTATACACAAACAATTTCCGCAAGCTTTCCCGTCAATCTTAATGTAAATAAAAGAATATATTTTAAACAGACTGAAGGTTTAACCCGTCAAATTGATACTTTATATTGATATGTGTGAAACCGTGAAGCAGGTTTGATATTTCAACTTTGTAAGTATTTGTTACTTGCCCTCTAGTAAAATCGGCAATGTTTTAGTGAGCAACTGAAATGAGCATGCAATAATAACAGTCAAATATCCTACATATCCAACAACATCAAGCATCATAAGGACGCGATACCATTGTCAATGAATGCAAATGAAATACATTACTCACATACAGTATTGTTGTCAGAATTGATTGTTGCTTTCTAAGATATTTATTTTTTTATTGCAAGTTGCATTAAATTATAAGTGTTCAGATCGTTACTGAAGTTTTTAACCCCTGGATTTTTCAAACTCGAGTATTTAAACATTGTAACAGTTGAAAACAACACTATTTCTTTCTTATACGTTAATGTTGAACAAAGGAATTCCCTTTTACAAAAAGGGATCAATTCTACTGCTTTTATTTTTAAAAAAGTATAGTTTAGATACATTATACATAACTATACATGACAGAGCAGTTCACTCATGCAACAAGTATTAGCTTGACCGCTAACCTCAAACAACAAAAATATTTTAATATGTGGCTGAAATAGAAAATCGTTTTGTATGGATCAATAAAATAAAAATAAATGTTGTCAAAGAATTCTTCCATTCCATAAATAATGTTGCAAGTGTTTTAAATATTGCATTATGCCTGGTAAAAGTAATAAGTAATAATATTCCACTTGGTCTCAGCACATTTTACCGGAAACATACTTTTCCAAATAGAGTTGAACAATGTTAAAATATTTCTTCTGAAAAAAAAAAATATTTGAAATTAAATACTTTTAAAGCTGTTTTCGTCCTTGAGTGTGTAAAGGTAAAGGTAAATGTCACAAAGGAATCAAAAGGTGTTCCGTAAATGGGCTATCTGCAGTTTGCCCTTACTGAATATGGATCTTTCTTGTTATCAGAACTGAAAAGGTTATCACATCCTTTATTAAAGTAGACACGACCACGGCACCTCAATAACCCTAATAAAGAATTTCTCTTTATTCTTTCATCTCGTCATCTCGTGTTTGCAGAACGTTTTTACTTTTTAATGCTCTTAATGTTTCTAAACTATTCAAGTCGACAAATGTGAAAGTCTTTACCTAAATAATGTCCCAAAAATTGAAAGGGCTACATGAATGATGAATATATCTTTTTAGAGATTAAGACTTACTTGAAGGTGTTCAATTACCAATTTTGATCTCGTGACTACCTTGATAAAAAATTTGAAGGTTTTCCTCAAAATGTGTTCAATTTTGGTAATACACCGTTCATCCGTTAGCAATAGGGTGTCGATATCATCCGTGTCTGTGGCTCCTTGTCTCTGGTAAAGCTAGTCTTCATGATGTACTTTTGCGTTCTTTTTATCTTAAAGAAGATCATAATTGATCAAGAAAAAGCGGTGTTGAAGCAACAAGCTTTATTCTTGAATTTTCGGTTTTTTTGTTTTTGAAAACCATTTTGCACAGTAAATCAAAGGAAAGCTGATTTATGTAGTGACGGGTGCAAAGTTCATAGTATGTGTGAATGCATCATTAATAGAAATTATATAACAACTTGTTCCTGGATGTTAATTTGGATAAAGCAAAGTGATGGTGCGATATTTGTAATTGATTGAATAAGTTGTAATTTTCATCAATATCATAATGATATCAACAATGTCACGTAAAACAGTTGTCAAAATCACGTAGAGCATCTGTCGCATAGTGAAATATGTGAGAAAGAATGGTTCCTTAATGTGTTTGAATAGTCACTTGCTTGAAAGGTTGGCGCATTAAATTACCTTTATTGGAGGTGAGGAAATTATGATAATAATAGAAAAGATTATTGGTCTTCTGTGTGGCAAATTTGGTACAATTAAAATTAAAACACCTTATGAAATTTATTATTATATTTCACAAATTAATAGATATGTTCCGTAATGGTTGTTTTCAATAATAGTTACTGCATAAATTAAAAATCAAGACAAAGCGTCACCAAACTCTACACTTATCGGATTTAAGGGCGAATGAGGTCCCAGGTTAGAGTGTCGGGTAATTGGTTTATATTTGTCATTACAATACTTTTGTTTGTGGAAATTAAATTGTATCCTAAATTATCCGATGATCTCACGAGAAGTGACAGATTCAAGGAATATGAAAGTATCATGATTATCTATTCTTTAATTTAAAAATTTAGCCTGATTTTAACTGAACACGAACTTTGATAGTATGTAGCATTTGTTAGGATCGATTGTGCTCTAATTTGTGTAAATACTGCCCTCATATTTTTAAGAGCTGCATCTCATTAATGATAGGGTTAAATTAGATTGGACAAAAATATGTTGTAGAGTAATATCTACGCTTAAAAACATATATTATAATGAATCTATCTATTGACAATTATTTTTAATATTTCTATTCGCTCGTTGCATTTATATTTGGACAAGCTGTAGTCATCACCTTATATTGAGTATGAAAGTCATCATTAAGAAAATAATGAAAAAAAATGCCATTCTTCATTTCCAAGATGGTTAAAGAAACTCAATTACTCGGTGTTCGTGATCATGTTAATGATTTGTACAGCAAAGCGATTACTTTTACGAAATATGAACGTGACATAAGTATATGATCGTGCTATAATATTATATTTGGGATTAATCATTTTGAGTGCGTGACACGATTTGGTCGTGCAACACACATCAAAAAGATTAATCCAAAAAGCTAGATCAAAATAAATAAGAAAAATGGTGAATGCATTTTGAGTAAACGGGTGTTTATAGAATCATTTGATGTGCGTGACACAATTACATTGAATATGTGGTGGTGGAGTTTGGATATGGATGTGTAGTTGTGAGGGTGTGGGGTGTGTATGAGTATTTATTAAGTCATTTGGTGTACGTGACACAACTTTCATGATGTTATTTGGTGCATGACACAATAATGCATATAGTTTGATTTGTACATAGAGTCATTGGGTAAAATGTTATTATCTAAAAATGCAAAAGGATAAAGAGGTGAAACTGATAGTCATTCGATGAAGGGCGATGGAACGGTATTTCGTACCTAAAATTCCTCAGACACAGCAGTCATAAAGTATACTTGTAACTTTCTGCTTATTTTGCTAAAACATTTCAATTATACCACTTTCGGGAGGGCGTTGTTTGTGAAACAGTGTCCGTTTAAAGTTCGGAGGTCAGGGGTTGTAACCATATGATTTTTAGAATGTATTATTATTTTTATTATTATTTCTGGTTTATTAACGAATGCATGGTAGCCCTCAGGCTAAATTACAGCAAACTTACATTAAAAACATTTAAATCCATATACAATTATAGTATACGTATAAAGACATCCAAAATAATATATAGGAATAGTAAAACATACATATACCACACGTTAAAAACAGTCAAATCTATATTCATAGGTATATCCATGTGCAGCGGTGGAAATACCCACATGATAGTCAACCCAGGGTTAGGCAACCCCGGGTTGACCAACCCTGGGTTATCTTCCACTTAAGTTCCTATACGTAGAACATACTATTACTAGTAGTGAAAAGCAGGTAAATCATAATGCACTCAGTTGTTTTATAGCAAGTTGTACAATGAACACCCTGAGTAATCTTTACTCGCATAATTGACAACCTGGAGATGTTAATGTAGTTCATTTGTCAACCTAGGGTAATCATAGT
>JXSR01S015155.1:15965-29042 GCA_000969725.1 Ophiothrix spiculata | reverse complement strand
GAAACATGACAAATATTTCTTTTATGATATTTTGGTACTTTTATCTTATGACTTACACGATTTACATTAAACATAAAAATACATTAAAATTATGTCACAAAATGTAGCAATTTAGAATTATATGCAAATAAAGAATTTGAAATACAGTTTCAGAATACATGTATTTAATATTGAATCAATGAATTAAATATATATTCAACGGTTATTCATAGGATGCATTTACTTAGTTCTGTGAATGAAATCACATGTTCAAATCACATACATTTGGATTTCAAAACTTGGAACGTGACATTGTGAACACAAGCAATTTTATAGAAAAATATTGCAATGACTGGCCGAATAAACTAGGTCGCGTCAGGTAAATTCAGATTCGAATTATGACCGTTAGGCAAAATAAGGATGAAACATGGATGATCACATCATTACCCAAACAATTAATTACTGTGTTTCATTATTTTTTCATTCAAAAAAAGGAACAATAATTTTGTCCATAGACACAGGCCTAAGCATTGCAATTATGGAATTGTTCTAACGGCGATTTGTTGGTGCACTCGATTAACTTTGGTCATGTTGGTTCCCTTAACTGCAAGATATTCGTCACCAACTTAGGCGCATTATAGATATAAATTAATCTTTATAGAAAAACTTTCTTTTACAAAAAATACCACATTTGTATTTATTTACAATATAATATTTGCATTTTCAACTATGTGAATGCTGATGAAAACTCATAATTTCATTGAAAGTGTCAAATCTTTAATTAAATCTTGAATTGCTAAAATGATAAAATCATATATTTGAATCGTCATTTTTTCAAATAATTATTTCTGCACAAATCACATACGACAATTGAGTTTTTAAAAATGATGAAACAAACAAAACTATTACTCACAAAAAGATAATTATTATAAATCGAAATTATACATTGTTTCAAACAAAAATAATCACCGAATAAGAACAGAACATTGGGCTATTTTAGAAAAAATGCTTCCATATAGAGAAGGTTAACTGTCCACAATTGAAGACTCGTGGATTCGGGGATGGAAATTTAGAACCGCAAGTATAGTTTTCAGAACCGCAAGCAATTTTCTTTCAAAAATGATGTACTCTGAAGAACATAATTTTTCCAAAATTTCTTTACAAAAAATCTTGAATTTTGTGACTTGATGTTGAAAAAATCTAGAATTCAACATCCTTGGTTGAGCCAAAATTAATCTGGAATAACCCATTTTCACTAATTTGTGCATCAAAGAACAATTTGAATTTCACTTTCAAATTAAAAATGCAAAGTTATTATAATATGTTGATCTTGAAAATAATGTTCACAAAAGTCTTTAGTCCCTTCATCTTACTCGGCAGATGGGTTCCATCTCATGTGTGAAAGTGTTTTGGTATAAGCACGGTGATTGGTCCAAAAATTGCACGTGATGTTCCCGGCCTTTTGAAGGTGAACCTGATAATGAGGTTGGACTGTCCGGATAATAGTCCCAAAGTGTTGATCTTGAATGCTGGTGAAGAGATTGTTGCCGGTGATAATGAGATTCTGTGGAAAATGGCGACAAAGATTCAGGTGTTGCCGGTGTGTTGTACATGTCAGGAGGGGGAGTCTGACATAGCGAGTTGGGGGAAGGAGTCTGTCTGCAAGATGATGACTGACTGTAAGTAGACGTGGACGGACTCAAAGGCACAGAGTATGGTGAGGAATTCGGCAAGCTGCTGCACGGACTCAAAGGCACGGCGGAGCAAGATGTCTGCAAAGTATTACACATATCAGAAGAGACTTCATAGTTCTCAGAAGACATGTCAAATTGTTCCATAAATTCACTTGGCAACGGAGCACCGGAATCAACCATCTTCAGCATTTCAGAAAGTGCCCAAATATAGTTATGAGCAAATCTTAATGTTTCAATCTTTGTAAGTTTTGTATCATCAGGAAAATTTGGAAGTACTTGACGAAGTCCATCTAACGCATCGTTTAGTCCATGCATACGATTACGCTCTCTATCATTAGCCTTCACACGGCGATTACGACGAATTCTTTGAACACAAGACGGGCTACGATTCCGACATCTTGATCTGGTGTAACGTTTTCTCTTACCACAGCTAGCTGTATTCTCGTCAGATTCAGTCTTTTTATTGTCCAGTTTCTTGAATGCATTTCTGGATTCATGACACAAGTTTTCTACATTTTCAGACGACATTTTTCTTGTCTTGCTGCTATCAACTACAGATGATGAAGCAGTTTTAGTTCCCTGTGTTTGTTCGACTGGTTTCTGCACCGTGTCTGATGGTAAAGCTGCTGGCATGAAACCCTCTGGTATCAACGTGTGCTGCTGTCTTAATCCAATATATTGTTGAGGTTCGATATTCACAGCATGAGAAAAGTTTTCAAACTGACTTCTCGCTGATCAACCTGCATCTTTTATCCTCCTCCGAGCATCCGGAAACACAAGAGGGCGCAAACTCAAGACACTATATCATGCACCCTGCATGCATTCAGATGAATGATCAAACAACAGGCAAGTATAAAACAGTGGCTTGTGACTGGCGAGTGGAACGACGCACGCTGATTGGTGGAGAGAAGAGAAGTCACTGGCGCTATTATGAAGAAATTAACGATACAATGGCACGCGACTCGTATCTTTTGTACCAAGAGAGCTTGAAGGTACATTTTATTTGTCGTGAAACATGACAAATATTTCTTTTATGATATTTTGGTACTTTTATCTTATGACTTACACGATTTACATTAAACATAAAAATACATTAAAATTATGTCACAAAATGTAGCAATTTAGAATTATATGCAAATAAAGACGATGTTGTTTAAAGACTGTTTACTGTACCATGTTTACTATGATACATATATTTGGATTATCATTATAATTTCTTTATCTTATTTCATATTTCGTTTTAGTTTGTATCTATAACGTCACGATTGTGTTCAAAAACCGTTTTTGTTACATTCAAATTAGCATGGCAAATGAATCGTTCTGTCCTAACAAATACTAAATTTAACAAATTATCATAGCATAGGGCTATAAAGATTCTGACTTGTAAATTCTATAAATTGAGGACACTTAGGAAAGTCCTATTGCAAGCAGATCATCAGTGTACCGTTAGGCCAAGTAAAATATAAAACGTGTTTCTCGTCCAGGTTTTTGAAAAAAAGGAGGAAGAGGTACTTTTTATTTTTTATTTATTATTTCAATGGCCCATTCTCACCCAGTGTATCGATACCAGATGTGTTGTAGGAAGAGGAGGAGGCCTTTTTTATTTTTGAGTTTTGGACATGGAGGGTAGATCAAAACAAAACATGCTTTTAAATGCTTATTGAACTGAAGCAAATCTATTACACAGACTTAAACTTTTCAAACACTTTTTACAAATAAGTTATGCATGAAGTACAAAAAATAAAAAATATTTTTAAAAATCCTTAAAAAACGATGCAGGAGGGGACGAGAAACATGTTTGTTTTTTTACTTGGCCTTATATGGCCTATGTCATTTGTGGAACCATTTCAGAAAACGTCATTACAAATGAAATATGTTTCTTGAAATGAACATGTCTTTTGTAAACATGGTAAATGTGTTAAAACAAAGAATTTCGGGTGGCTGATGACCGCTTAGTATCGAACGAACTCGCTCTAATATAATTGGCCCCAGTCACTGATGACAATTTTATAGAATCAATACATTGCCAAATTAAATATTGATATCTGAAAATATTAGCATGATAATTGGCTCAAAGAGAACGGAAGAAATTACATTTTAGAGACAAAAGACTGTAAATGAAAACCGGAAATATCTTGGGAATCCACAAGTCCAAATTTTACGAACTTTATTTGATAGCGCCCTACTCTTTTTTCTAGTCAAACTTTGACTAGACTAGGTAATACCAGAGAGGTGCTTTGGGTGTGTCAAGGATACGTTAAGTAACGAGGAGATGAAATCCATGCAATCAAAGACCCAAGGCTGATTGGATGAGAAGAGGCATCGCGGAGGGTAAACATGGTAAAAGAATATCAAGGCAATCAAATATCATCTCAGTAATTATTACTGAGATGATTTCTGGTGAGGAAGGGCTTTTCAATCACGCTTAATTAAGACTAAATTAAAATTAAAATTGTAACTTATTAGATCCACTGTTCATCTAATCATCAAGATCACCTCTATCAATACTTTTGAGAATTTTAGAATCCGTCACCTTTCCCTTTTTGGAAAAAATGCTGTACATTTTAAGTCTCATAATTATATCGATTGTCGGTAGAAAAAATAGATAATGAAACTAAATAAGATAAATAAACAAACAAATTAATTAATAAACAAATGAATAAATAAGTAAATAAAAATATATATAATATATATATTTATAACAGCATCATTTCAGGTGACTATCTTTAGACTTAGAGTGCACATACAGGTGTGCCAAGAAATAAAATTTCCCGTTTCCCATCATATCTACATTATCTACATTTTGTCTAATATTATAGCATTCCTATAATTTACTTGCAAATTGAGCGTTCCATTGAGGCAAAAATTGCAATTTTCATGTCAGCAAAAGAAAAATACGACATTCTACTGTTCATGTTTTAGATTTCAGTTCACGAGCTCAAGGCTGCTCACTTAATGTATAGATCGTATAATGCATGACTAACCCGCGCCATAAGCCATGGTTCGAGCCCCCATAAATGCAGTGGATACTATGTCTCTTTTTATGTTTAAAAATCGTTAGGATTCATATTTTTCTGAGCAGATTGAGGTTATTTACCAATGGTATATGATGAGAACACTGGGATGAGAACAAATTTATAGTAGCATCGTGGAGGGTAAGAACTTCAAGACAATTAATTACTGGGCCGATCTTATACAATCACGCTCCCAGAATATTAATTAATCAGATTTATAACAAAATAAAGCAACCAATTTATCAATTGATTGAAAATTATTACATGAATAAGGCATACCTGTCAACATTTTCAAATTCTGATGCGGGAGACCTATGAGTAACGTTTACGGGCAACTGATATATGAGGACCAAAAGTTACACCTCCCAAAAAATTACATAGCTTTTGAAAACTGAAAATGGACAAAAATGGTCTCCATCCAAAGCGCACATACGACTCACAAAAACGATATTATTTTCAATCTCTTAAGGGGTTTTCTCTGAGATGCAAATACTCCATTTATTTTCTTAAAAATTTAGTATTTGGTAGATTTATTTGTGCTGATAACGATTCTAAAATAAAAATATAGGTCACCGTGCTCGTTTTTGAGATACAGGCATTTCAAAAAGTACATATTTTCCCAAAAAATCACCCGATTAACCATACAAAGTATAGGGAAAACTCCAAAATGACGATCATTTTGTGCTTGTAAAATAGTAAATCATCCATTTATTTCTTTAATTTTACATCTATGTTAAAGCACTTTTTGCGCTCTTCAAAATACTGAAATAAAAAAATCACCGTGTTAGTTTTCAAGAAAAACGACCAAAACTAGCATTTTTGGATAAAATTTGATTTCTTTGAAGGCACATCTGCGTCTGCATATTTCCCGCGTATATATTACGCAGCTAGGCGGCGCGTGATTAACAAATCGCGTTAGTAAAGCATGCGTTCAGTGTGCATTGAAATTTGAGCACGCAAAACGGGTACAAACTTTTTTTTTGATTTCTTACTATATATTTATGAAAAAAGCCGTTATCCCGCAGTCGTAAGCAACTGCATCTCAGAGAAAACCCCTTAATTTACCGTACGCGGTCTGGTCTATATATAATACACGCTAGCGGAACATCGCGGTAGAAGGTTTTTTTTCAATGCGGGAAATATCGGCGGATTTGTTTAAAAAGCGGGAGATATGGCGTATAATGGCGAACCCATCGGGAGATGGGGATCGGGAGGGCTGCCTTAAATCGAGAGACTCCCGCCTAAATCGAAAGACTTGACATGCAGGTATAATGCTAAGGCAAAGCTTAAATCTGATCATGGTTATAATACGAGCTAACACACGCATAATATAAATTGATATAAACCCCAAGGAGTTTAGACTTCGACGTTCAATGAAGTCTCTTTGTGAGTAAATAAATTAGTCGTCTAGTTAGTAATTTAGTCATTAAGTTTTAGTTACTATATATGCAGTTAAGGGTAAAGAGAATCCATCTGCTCAGGAAAATGTGAATCATTGCCTAACTAATTTTTAATCGTGAAAAGATAAATAGTTTCCACTGCCTTTGCGGGGACTCAAACCATGGATTATGGCAGGAGTTAGTCATGCATTGCGAAGCGAGGGATCTACCGCTGAGCTATCAAGGTTTCGGCGAAAAAGGGTCAACTTTTTCGACGTAGTCTTTAGGCGTCATTTTGACCTTCATAATGGACGTGAAATCACTAGTAAAGATTCATGTATAAACTAGAGACTCTATTCAATATGTACGCCAAAAATTGTGATATTCTGAGATAGGTGTAAGTAGGTAAAAAAGTTGCAGTAAACATGACATTCAGCCGATCGAGACGTTTTTAGGGACTGTAGCCTTAATTGTTTATTAAGTTACACATTTAGAGACATTTAAATATGAAGGGCCAATAATGGTACAGGAAAAGAAAGATTTAGTGTTATACTGTATGAGTTAGAAAGCTAGAAACTTGGTCCATATAGCCACCACCAACATTATTTGATTTGTCGGTGCCGATTGGCACTGTTCGTAAATTGTATACTAGTACATTCGTCGTTAATGTCACTTTCCATAATTTCAAATGCGTCGGTATACAAATTTGAAAAATAATTTTTAAATTGAAAGAAAATTAAAAAAGCAGACGTTTAGGAAATGTTAAAGCTTGTATATTAATATTTTGTTTGTCTTCTTTCAAAGCTACGTTGAAAAAAGGGATTGTATTTTCTATATGTCTGAGGCTACTGGTTCATACCCTGGAGTTTTCCGGTAGATAATTAATGTCACTTTCCAATTAAGAGGAATTCGAAAATACTTAAAAGTATTTCCGAGAATTCGGAAATACTTTTAAGTATTTCTATTAATCTATTTCAAGAAGACCTCTTTGGTAGACGAATTAATATATCAATTCGTCTATCATGAGGTCTTCTTGAAATAGAACGACCACTCCAATCTAAATTGGCCTAATTGTAATCAAATATCATGCATTCTGCAATATGACAATAATTAAATACAGCTCATTTATTAATTTGGCTACAGATTGAGGCTAAATTTAGATTCATTATAGTTTTCCATCGCAATGCTGCATTTCGCGAGCAATCATTAATTTCTTTTTATTTTTAACCATCATGAACCGGTAGTTCGTTATTTCCGAAATTGCCAAAGTCATTCCGACATTCATGTGCATCATTTCGAAAACCGTTTAAGTTTTGTGTTCTCTGATATTTTTAATTTGTGAAGGAGAATGAATAAAAAAAAAAGCATTTATTTTGAACATTGTTGAAAGAAAAATTGCTGTTGCTAACATTGAAAGTTTTGAATTATCATTTTTAATTCAATATTACGTATTTTTTTAAGCTTGGGAGATTTAAATGAGATCGGATGAGCTCTATCCTTTATTGGTTGCTTCAATAATAAATGAATATTAGCTTTCATTTAGCGTCAGGAATCATTGAAGATAAGTTGCATTTTACTATTTGTGGAAATATATTTTGATAATGCTTTTGGAGTTTTATTTGTTTATATTTCTCGTTTATATGTTCTTGTGAACCAGACGAAGGAAAGTATACCGTTTCCGAAAGCTCGTGCAGTCCGTTTATTAACTGTCACTTTTGTAGATTATCCGTTTCTTGTTAATTACTGTTTGGTGAGTTTGTTATATTTTTGTTTGTGCATATATTAGGCCTTCAAAGTTATTTATATATCATTTTTTTCCCTTTTCATTATTTTTTTCTAGACATATGTTGTTATCCTCCCCACATTGAGTTGGCTTACTTTGTTTTTCTCTAATTATTTATTTGTACTCTAAGTAACCTTCTGTATCAAATTTGATCCTTGATGTGTTTTGTACCTTGTCCGTTGGATCTACTTTATATTTTATATTTTTTAATATTTTATAATCCTCTAAAAGACTCCTCTTTTTTATTTTTCCTGTAAGGCCAAAAAAAGAAACAAGTATCATTCGTATTTCGTATCAAAAAATATCTTATTGTTGATAAATAAAACAATTCTGTGAAATAGCTTACTGGAGACTTGCGTAAAAACAAACAAAGATGCAACAAAACAAGTCGCGTGTTGTATTATTGAACATGAAAGAGAAACCAAGGGCGGCTAATACCAAGTGGGGTTTCCTTGGCGAAAGCCTAAACAAGGTGAATGTAGGCCTATAAGAATCTAATTTCTAAGTCAGTAAATATATTAATTTGTCCGTCGACAACAAAAAGTCAGAAATTTTGTCCACTTGTTCGATAAGAAGACCGTTACGATCGTTCTCAATAAATCAAAGTCAATAATATAACGGTCACTGGCACAAAGGGCCCGGAAACAAATCGAAACCAGACCAGTATTCAGTTTCCCGATTATCAAACAAAATTTTATCAATAAAATTGGTAAATTAATACGACGCGAACAAAGTTGCTTTTAATGTGATGTTTAGTGACAACAATAATATCGATGAAATGTCGACATAAAATAGATCGAAGCACGCGACATTTCAACATTTCCTTTCTTGTATCCATACGACGCTTATTTATTATTAATGTAGTACTGTCATCAAATATGAAAGTGAACTTAAAGATATTATTGACAAAATAACGGAAAACAACAATTGTTTAATAGTCTAAATCTAACTGGAGGACATGTTTAAGTTTGTAGGGATGACGCCTCCACGTGCGGGATATCGAACGTCAACGATCCGCAGGATTAGGCTAAGCCTGCATCAAATACGCGACACATGAAACATTGCCGTTGTTTAAGAACTCTAAAATGAACAAATGATAACAATTATGGACGTCTTGTATTTGGCATGGTTTTTGTAATAAGAAAGATTCTTTTTATGGATAAAATGACATTATACTTGGAATGATATTGCGCGTGATGTTATTGGACTCATTTCTTAAATTCCATATGAAACAAAACAGACTTATAGATTTCAAATATTTAAATTGTCAAACACATATCTATATAATAGCAAAGATAAGAACTAAATCTACAATAACAATGGTTAGTAACTTTAAGTACACTAAAAAGGCAAAATATAATTGCGCTTTACGCTCAAAATATAGCAACAGACGGTGTGATATCACTTTTCCCGCTACAAGCATGACAAGACATCTTTTTGACTCGACAGATGGGGTAGGGTTAAGTCCACGTGCCGCTGCTAATGGCGCAAAAAGTGAAAATCGTCTGCGAGCTTCAAATATAAATGTCCGTCCGACTCGGTGGAATTGATTGAGCTTGAAATGCTTACTGAATTAATTGTCTATGACTTTGTTGACATGCTATTTTGTCATTCAATTTTTAGTTAAGTTGATCAAGAGACTTTTTTCTTTCATATGTATTCGTTATTTTAATTTTCGTCACCGACCCCTGAGCGACGTGAAGAGCAAACAAGTGTTGCCCATTGTGATGCAACGACTGTATGCAGTGCTATGTGCTGCAAAAATCTTAATTCGACATAATGGGGTGTTATTTAGATAACAATTGTGATGATAAGTATCTATTTTGCCTCTCATCTCAATTATAAGTGTTCGTATATTATACAGCTAAAAGGTACATAGATCGTTATGAGTTGAGTCTTTTAACCATGGTGCCACATGACAGCTTCAAAATACTGAAAATAACTAGCACCACAGATCTGAATCGGCTTGGAGTAGACATATAAGGAGGCAATGAATATTGTTAATTCCACACTCGTTATTTCAAGAGGATTCATAAGAAATCTTAGGCATGGAGAATAAGAGGTCTTGGTAAGTGAAGACACGATTTGAAATGATGCTAAAATGGAGCTTTACTTAAGCAGCATTGTATTGTCAACAAACACCTGTACAGTGTGCCGCGTATTACAAATCATTTTTTTGAAAATGAGATGTAGAGAATAGTGCTGCTGTTGCTGATGATGATGACGACGACGACGTGATAAACGGTGATGATGATGAGGAGGATGAGAATCATAATGAGGAAGAAGACAAAGAGGAGGAGGAGGTGGCGGTGGTGGAGGAGGAGGACGAGGAGGAGGAGGAGGAGGAAGTGGTGGTGGCGGTGGAGGAGGAGGAGGAGGAGGTGGCGGTGGCGGTGGAGGAGGAGGACGAGGAGGAGGAAGGGAGGAGGAGGACGACGACGACGAGGGGGTCAATGATCGCAAAAAATGTATTTTTCATTGTCACCATCGTCCCAGAATCTATAGGAGTTTTATAGTCAGGCGTAGATATCGATATCGTGAAAAGTTCCCTGTAGTAATAATTGACATTGGCGATATCTTGACAAGTGGATAATTATGGCAATAATGACAATATATCAACCATTTGTCAACAGTGATCAAAATATTCTGATAGTTTGACTTTGAATATCATAGACACAACTTGTCAAATCTAAATACAATAAAGAAAAAAATTAAAACAAAAGGGTTTGACAGTTCTACACATCGCCTTTGTAACTGCGCATCCATTAGTTGACGTATACAAGCGTGTTATCCACCGTACACCGATTTAGCCTTCGGCTGTGATTAATCCCTGTATATATAACTATGATGTCCACTCACTATAGAAACCGTATATTTATGGAAATCACGCTTCATTAAACCACAAATACTCAGATTTGAACTTGAACAAGATAAATTCATGTGCTAATATCCATTAAATAGGTGATTGTCCCGTGCTTGAATTCAGTCACGAATCATTGGGCACCAAATGAGCTGTTTTTTGCGCAATCTACGGAAGATAAAGTTGTCATCGCTGTCGCCAAGCTCAAGAGCAGACGCACGACACTAATTGATAGTATTAAATCACTTTTACTTAAATCTTTTGTTTTCATTAGTTTTATAGTTGATTTCATTTCCTCTGCAATCTATATAAATGCCAAGGCTGTTTCAATAAGTATTTGATAAAAAGAAGGTTATTTTGCTATAAAGACTCACTTGAGAATAATTGAAAAACTTTCAATTACATTTTAGTACATAACCCATCCAATTTTAGTCAAATCTAATATTTGGAGGTACCAATACTATTAAATTTGTCAACCGGTTGAAATGATTTTGCTCATTGGATTGGTAAAATGCATGTCAAGCTAGATTCAATAACTGAGCTATTCCATTTACCCTCAAGATGAGCCAAATAATTTAACAGTGTGTATGCATCACAGTAATCAGATTGGCACATTGCTATAGAAAGTATACATTGACTCAACACGATAGAAATAATGAGCGTTTTCCATGCCCTGGGTCGTCACGAAGTATGATTGTGTGCATTGACCAAGGAAGATAACTTCCTTGGCATTGCCTCAACGCAATAGGATATGTTTTTCTGTACCCTTAATCGTCACCAAATATGATTTTATACACTGACTGTATAACAATTCTATTCCCTGTAAAATGGACACAGCGTGAATTTACAACAAATGATACTCGAACACGAAAATACGTGGGAAACATAAACACAATTTTCTTTATATTTGTCAAAACTCTGTCTTTAAATTGTTAAATTAGAAGCAACTTCCATGATCGCCATAGGTTGAACTGTTGAAAACTTCCAGTGCATGGTGTGTCACAATGATGGATTGTTTTAAATCCATTACAGTTCCTTAATATCTATGTAAAGACTCCCAAAAAAGTATCGCCTCATCTCGAACAAATGGCTCTTGCGCCGGCCGCCAATACGGAATATGCAAACGCAATTTGAAGATTGTGTGCACAAGCGCTGGAGTTTCAGCTTTCATTTGACACCCTATTTCTGACAATTGACTGAAAAACACCGAAGTTATGAACATTTGAAACCATGAAGGTCGTTTTTTTAAAGTTGCAAATTTCATTTTTCGCACCGTACAAACCAGTAACACAAGATTAAGGATCAATATGAGGAGAGTGAGTTTGGTCAGAAGCGCGCGGTTTTTCGAAAGCATGCATCATGGGGTTCCAAGCATCATCCATCAAGATATTAATTTTTCATCATATTAATGATGAGAAACGATCTAAACTTCAGATTCAATTGGTAGACAATACTAACCTTAAAAACAAATGGTGCACCGTTATTCGTTCTCTAATGTGATCTGGTAAGTTGCGCCATTTCTTTAATGCTAGCAATGCCTACCAGTTGAATGTCGTTTCTTCGGTTCGTATAAAAATGAATTAATGAAAAAATTTCGAAAACATAATATCTGGATGATGATTCTTAGACACCAATGACGCATGGTTTTGAAAGACCGCGTGTTTAATTGACCAAACTCACTTACCTCTCATATTGATCCTTATTTTTGCCTTACTTTTAAAAAACGACCTCGGGGTTTTAAAAGTTCATAACTTCGGTGTTTCTCAGCCAATTGTCAAAAATAGGGTGTCAAATGAAAGCTGAAACTCCAACGCTTGTGCAAACAATCAAATTACGTTTGCCTACTCCGTTTGTTCGAGGTGAGGCGATACTTTTTTGGAGTCTTTATATTCACAAAATGTTATCATTGTATGAATCTTGAGTGCATAGAATGTCAAATTATTAACTTTAAATCAAGCTATATGACCTAAAAATGTAGAGTTTTGACAAAATATATAGAGGTTTGTGAAAGAAGTTCCCGATCCCATGTAGTTTTTGTGTTGAGACCGATTCGTGAATTTGTTTCGTGTATTGTTGTAAATTTACGGCTTGTGTACTTTCAAATCAATAATAGAGATTGGTCACAGTCTTATTTTTAAAACTATATAACAGTGCTCATTTTTAGGGAATAGAATTCATGCAGTTAATGTATAAAATCATACTTTGTGACGTTTCAGGGCACGCTAAATGCAAATTCTTCGTAACGATTCAGGGTCCAGAAAAAGCACATTCTTTTGTGTTGAGTAATGTATAAAATCATACTTCGCGACGATCCAGGGCACGGAAAACGCGCATTCTATTGTGTTGAGTAATGTATAAAATCATACTT
>JXSR01S015154.1:7781-20891 GCA_000969725.1 Ophiothrix spiculata | reverse complement strand
TTGCAATTTTCAACCAAAAATCGATATATAACCTTGATATTTGTGCTAAAATTTGCTTATTTTGACTAAAATTTACGGATCAGTAATCTCAGGACAGGAAAAGTAGTAAAATATTGTCCCGATATTTTGACATTTGTCCCGCCAGCGCCCCGCTTTTATCCCCCTCTGCCCCCTGCTTCGTACGGCCCTGGATTCAAAGGGTATTGGAAAGTTGGATAAGCTAATCAGAGAAAGACATGTCATTCTTATGATTGATGATTTATTAGCAGAGCTCAACGGCGCAGTGATGTTTTCCAAGCCGGATTTGAACTCCGAAGAGTCCGGAAATCATCAAACATTGAACTGTCTCAGGAAAATCGATATATCACCACTTTCTCGGCAAAGTTGCTTCTGTATCGGTACAGAAGACTGAATTTCGGTGTTCACGCAGCTGCTGAGAAATTCCAAAACCTCATCCAAGCAGCACTTGCAGGTTTGAAAGGAGTCATGAATTTCTCGGATGATATTATTATCTGGGGACAGTCAGAGGCTGAACATGCAGCCAATTTGTCACCCTGTCAAGAGCGTTTAAGACAAAAACATTTAACTCTCAAGAAAGAAAAATGTGTTTTCTTCACACGGAGGATAGAATTCTTCGGTCACATATTTATCGCGGATGGCGTATCCTCAGACCCTGCAAAACCTGCAGCCATAGTTGACACGCCAACGCCGGAAAACAAACACGAAGTTCGCAGTCTACTTGGCATGACTAGCTATTGTAGCCGTTTTATTCCGAACTTAGCAACTGTGTCAAAACATCTGCGTGAATTTACAAAATCTACTACAACACACTAGACCTAGCAAGATAAGCGTGATCAAGCACTTCAGCAGATATTAGATAATATTTCTAAGCAATGCACCATGGCTTATTTGAAAAGTTGACTGAGCAAAGGGCAAAAAACTGCTAGGACATCAAAATATGTTTCAAAATTCCAGATAATGATTGTAGTAATTCTTCACGAATATGTTTTTAAAAACAAGGTGTGATTTAGATAATTCATCAAATAGTTTATTCTAAATTGACTATTGATTTTTTGCTGAAAATGGATGTAAGCCGTTTTGCATCAAAATTCAACTTAGGAACCACCCATCTTCCAAATATTTGCAAAATGTGTTTCTCAATTCTTTTAGTCTATGATGTACTTTATAAATACCAAACTTTAACATCAAGTCATGTTTAATAAAAAAAGTTACCATATATGGGTATTATGTATTATTCAATCATCTTTATTGATAATCACCCAAATACGGTCATACAATGTCCATATTTGGGCATAAAAGTAACACTTTCGGGTATTTAACCCTGTTAGCAATATTTTTACAACAAATATTTTTGCCAGGATGATGCAAAAGTTGAAGGTCTGCTGGAATCTACCATAAACTCATTTTTGAAAAAATAAAATGGTCTCTAAGCCGTTTTGCAATTTAGCTATTCGTTTTAGTTTGGCACATGAGACGGAAGTAATTGTTGACGCAAGCCCAGTTGGACTTGGCGCTCTTCTGGTACCATATGCCAAAGATATTGTCAATTATTTCCTTCCCAAGCAGAGCACTCACTGATTGCGCACAATGGTATTTGCAGAAAGAGCGAGAAGCCCTCGGTGTAACATGGAATATCTTGCATTTCGACCGCTATCTATCAAATAACGGGACCGTCGTCTAATTATTCCCAAGTCTCTGCAACAACGTGCTGTTGATATCGCACATGAAGGACACCAGGGTATCGTCAAAATGGAACAGGATAATCGTTTGGTGGAAGTATGGCACATGCTAAGTTGTATAGAAAACACCAGAAGTAGAATGGAATGATAACGTTGAGCACTACTTCAAGGAGGGCTTCACTTATAACGAAATACTAAATAACACTTCATGGGATTGCAATGTCTTTGTCATCATTGAAACGTTTGCGGCGATTGCGTTTGCGTAGGAGGAATGTAATGGATGACCGTAGGTAAATAATTAATAAATAAAAGACCCATTTCTCATCTGTTAGTGTCGCCGGGAAGTGTCCTAAGCCTAGGCCAAGCCCGGGGTCCCTAAGTAAGGCCTACATATATATTTATTAGGCAACCGCAAAGTATAATTGGTCAGTTGTACCTAAATTCTAATACGCATGACAGCATTTTGCCTACTTCCCCCAGTGCGTGTAACGCCCACGCGGGGGAAAAACTGAAAAACCACCGCTTTTCACCGCACCCTTACTATCGTACCTCTACACTTATAACGTGTAAAAGTATACAAATACAACATGGTATAGAGGGAAGTAATGGAAATTACTTTTCCCGAGGTGTTGGATGCGTGTGACTACTTCCCGACGCTAAGCGGAGGGAAGTAGACGGGCTCAGGGTGGGCAAACCCGCGGGCACCCGGGTTAAGGGGCACCCTGAGTTGACCAAACAAAACAAATGCAGGGGGAAAGGGAAAAGGACAAACGAAAAAGGAAAGGAAGGAGGAAGGGAGAGAGAAAAAGAAAAGGAAAAAGGGAAGGAAAAAGGAGAGAGAGAGAGAGAGAGAGAGATGGGGGAGAGGCAGTACTGGGAGAGGAAGGGAGGGGAAATAATCTATACCCTTACTCCTCAACTGCGGGCCCAACTGACTTTTGCCCCTTTTCATTGTATTGAACTATGGGTGCCCTTTCATGAAAAGGCACCCAATCGGCACTCACTCGGGTGCCCTTTAAACTCGGCCTTTAAATTCAATGAAAAGTCAGCAGTTCGGATCTATTCTGGGGACACCTCTTTGTATGGGTGCTCTTTCAAGAGCAAAAAAAAATCGAGCTACAAAAAACAAAGTAAGATTTAAAAAAAAAGCTTATTAAGCTTATTACTTAGTAGTTGGCAAATACCATATTCATTGACCACTTTTTGACCTAAAAACTAGTTGGCAACACCAGGTACAGAATTATGGGGTGAAGTGAATTTCAAAAGTAGGTAACCATTCCAGAGAATGGGACTGGGACAAAGAAAGGAATCAAGAATGATTTTTAAGGTGAGGTCAACTTTATTTGGCAATTTAACGTGCTGTACAATTACTGCCTAGTCGGCAAATTTAAAATCCTAAAAGTAAAGAACACAAGACTTATGGTAAATCAAGTCAAGCCCGTGCAACCTTGGCAAATTCATGATTACAAGTTAACAAGTTTACAGTTGGCAAAAACATTAGCAAAAATATTTTGACCTAAAAGTGTCATTACAGTTTTTACAGTGCAACTATCTTTCTACTAGAATTCTTCTTAAAGTATTCACAAAATGGCACGAATTCAATTCCAAAAATTAATAATCTTTCAGCTTCCCAGTGTTTGAGCATCCCCCTCAGCCCCCGCCCCTCCCCCCGTGCAAATACCTTCATATCATGTCTAAAATTCAATTCAAAACATTAAAAATCTTTCAGTTTCTGAGAGGGGAACATTCGCTTAACACAATCTTCAGCAGTGGCGTATAACTCCTATGGTCCCAGGGTGTCTGCGCCCGCGGGCACCCGGCCAAAAGGTAAAAAAAAAGGAAAAAGGAAAAAAAGGAAAGAAAGGAAAAGAGGAAGGAAAAGAGACGATGAAGAAAAGTAAAAGAATCACGAATTATAATTAGCGAGAATCTTGCAGCTTCTTCGTTAGTTTGATTAAACTCATGTCTTGTCCTAGGTGCCAACTTGTAGGTGTAAGGGTATGATTTTAACAGAAAATATACCAGACCTTGTTAAACAATTGATCCTTGGGAGTTACACCCTGCAAATAAATATGAGTGCCCTTGTAACAGAGCAACTGAGCCGGTAGGCCTGAAATGAGAATGTGATAGAATTACAATAAGCCCTTTGCAGGGCATACCAGGGTGCAAAATACGGTATCCGGGTCGCGTCGAGTGCCCATACAGCGGATCAGATAGGTAAATTTAACTAATAACCATATTGATCCCAGGCCCAAAGGAGTTACGCCCCTGCAAATGTTGTCGAGTATGATGACACGGACCGGGTAGGCCTTTAAACTGATCAACAAACCAGGTTATTTTCATTGGAAAATATTCAAAATATTGGTAAAAACACATTTAGGTGATTTTTTCCACTTTCTCTAATTGTCATCGTAATAAGTACCTGTATGTCTTGCTAAAAAAGTTATTCTTTTTTTTTTACGACCATGCCAACCGAAAATAGACGTCATCAACCCTTAAAGCGTGCATGATTTGGTTTCGTTAGCAAAAGAGACAAGTATACTTTTCCATCATAAGTGTCGATGGTGATCTCATCGTGCGACCTTTTGTAGCGGGTGAAAGGTCATAAGAAATGATACAGTCTCTACTTGTGAATGGTGGCCCCTTCTTAAGGAAACAGGGATCAAAGTTCAAAAGAAAGGTCACATTCTGAACTATCAAAGATAACATCATAAGATTATTTGTTATAACTAGCGATCAACAATTTCTATGGTACCCGGGGGGGGGGGGGGCACTCTAAAAATTAAATGGTACTCATGCTCGTCAGAGCACCTCGAAATTGAACCCTAAATGGCTATCAGCAATGTCAACCCTAAATGGCGTTAGAACAGTGAAGATGTTGAATATTCCACCCCAAATGGCGTAATGGCGTAAGTTTGTATTGACCATTTGCAATCATATTAGGTACTAAAAAGTACCGTAAACGGGTGACTTTGAACGCTTTTTTCAGCTTTTGCCATTTTTTTCATTTTCAACATAGAAAAGTTTCTGATATTTTGCTTTCAAAATACCTCCTGGAGCATGGTCTTTCTCATGTTACATTTTTGTAGAACTAACTGTTATGTAAGATATATATTTTTAATTTTTTAAGTACCGTTCAAAGTCACCCCGGCATGGGGTGACTTTGAACGGGACACATTTTTCCTGGAATAAAGTGAGATAAATACATTCCTAGAACTAGAAAATGTCATTAACCCACAGAAATACAATTGTTTTGATCATAGAAATTCAAAAATGGGTGATAATGCAAACACAGTGTCCTAGACTTAAAAATCTGTAAGCAACAATCAAGTGTGCTGGTTACCCAGCTAGTGCATGGGTTTATATGGGAGATATAGGCGTTCAAAGTCACCCCGGGATCGTTTTTTCTCAATATATAGAATAAAAAAGAAATTTATAAAATTATTTACATTCATTATTGTAAACTATTATATTCCTGATCCAACCATATTAATTTTAATTTCATTCGATCACTGTTACCATGGTAACCATTGAGATTTTTCCCACCTATGAAAATTGCTATAAATTTGGCAACACATTTATAAGGCTATAACGAACAACTGGCAACACCTACGGTAGTGTCTCTAAGATGTAACATTTCTTATAGTATCCCCTTTTCAATCATTAATTTAAAAAAATGATATCATCAACGATAAGTGAGAAAATGGCTGATTAATTTGACCAACTCAAAGTGTTCAAAGTCACCCCGGCGTTCAAAGTCACCCCGGTTTACGGTATACAATTGAAGTTTTTTATTCATTTACATGACGTCAGTACATATTTTCTCTTGTTTTAAGAACTTTTTAAAATATTTTTTATCAAAACATGTACGGCGGCAAAGGCAGCCTGAGTTTAGAACTTTAGGCGTCACAAGACTTTCTCACCTGAGTGAGAACTTCTCACCGACTAAATTTTGTGATAAATGGGTAATTAGACCATTTAGGTCAAATATTTGTATATGTTAATATTCAATTCTAATTCAAGTCCGAATACCAATATATGAAACTTACAATTGAGATACAAGGATCATATAATACCAAATTTCTAGGTGATAATTTCCAAACAGAACTGGTGACCGTTTTATTTTACTTTTGGCTCAAAAGACAATTGCACATAGTTGTGCATGTGTGCAATTGTCTTTTGGGCGACTTTACGCAATTTGGGAGACTTGCTTTTTGGGCGGGTAGTCTAGAATCCAACGAACCAATTCTGTTATGATCAAGTCATCATTCCGAGATGCAGGTGTGCAAGGTCGCCCAGATGACATCTCGGCCAAAAGACATCTCGCTCAATTTCAGTGTCGCCCAAAATGTTATAAAGTCACCCAAAAGACGGCTCGCTCATAAAGTTCCACTTTGATGTCGACATGTTTTATATTGAATCAATTCAATGTCTGCCGATTGAATAAGACCGGGCGTGTGCTTTGATACAACTTAATCCGTATATCAATTAGGCATTAATGGTAAACCGATTTCTAAACACACGCTATTGAGAAGCAGACAAGTAATTGACTCAGCATGATATTTTCAACGTAATGTTCAAAGAGGAAACAAAAAAGAGTCAAATAATGACTCAGACCAAAAATGTCAAGCAAAGATTTGCAAAATGAAGCTACTTGATATTTCAAAAACAATTTTTCTACACATTTGAATTAGCGGTACATTATTGTGGACATAAAGGCAAAATATAAACTTTTAACCAGCCCCTGCTACTGTCAGATCTACTGCCCTACTGTCTCGTCAAAAACAAAACGAAACTTAATTTTGTTTACTGTCATTTGGATATTTACTGGTTACAGTGATAATTTGCAATGTGAAAGTAAAAACGTCGTATCTGTAATAGTGCATTAATGGTATAGTGCATTAATGGTTTATTTAAATGTTTTACTTTGTCACTAGAATATAAAAAATACTGAGAACTTAATAATGCATTAATGGTGTATACAGGGTGTCCAAAAATTAACTACCCATTTTTAAATGCTTATAACTTTAAAACCAGGATTCGCATGGCAATTATAGACATATGTATTGATAGAAGAAACTTGTAGAATTAATTTAGTACCAAACATGATATAATTGTCATTTTTGAAAATCATTTTCAACGTAAATTACGTCAAACGTAAAAAGCCTACTTTCATACTGAGAAGAAAAACAAATGTGCGAGTCACATGTAGAGGAGGGATCAATCTTTGAAGACAGGAGAATCATTCATGATCATTTTAATGACCAATTAAGAGAAACAGCTTTTACAATGTTAATACAAAGATTTTTGATTGTGGTTTTGTCTAAGTAATTACATAATGCTCATTAAAATGTTTTTAATTTGTCAAAGCGTAACTCTCGCATTATGCTCATCTTTAAATGGTACACAACAGCATTACCCCTTATTACACATTCAAAGTTACACTCACAGGAACATACCAAATTACCTCCTTTTTATCCAGATTAAGCTGTCTAGTATTTCAGAATATGTTCTAGATGGCCTCCTTGCATATTTCAAAAAGATCTTTTACTCTATAGACAAAGCTCTGGACGTTTGTGCATGCGTTCGTCTTGATCTTCCAGTTTTCACTGGTGATGTTCTGTTTCAAGTCAAGAATAGTCCAGGGTGTTGGGATGTACTGTCCTTCAGATAACTAAAAAAGTAATCGAGCGGACTTAAATCATTGGAGTGAAAGGGCCAGGGTTTCTTTGTCTTGGGCAATATGATTGTTCATTAAAAAGTTAATAAATAAAGCCATTCTAAACCCTTTAACTGTATGAGGCGTCATGTCGTCATAGTGAAGTGGCAGAAATGTATCAACACTGTATGGTATATTGGCTCAACCACTTTGAACTTTCATACTTTCTTGTTATCTTACAAATTTACTGATTGCACAATGTTTGGTACCAAAAGAATTCTACAAGTTTCCTCTATCAATACATATGTCTATGGTTGCCATGCGAATCCTGGTTTTAAATTTATAAGCATTTAAAAATGGGTTATTAATTTTTGGACACCCTGTATAAATGTCATACTTTTTATTAGAATATGAAAAATCCTCAAAAGTTGTCTACCATATAATTGGCACTTGAAATGCATCACATGAAGAGCCATGTCAAAAGCCACTTAAGCAATGCTGAACACTAAACTTATATATCAGCCGCTTATTCAAAATGATATAATTTGGCAACTATATACATCAAAAATCTAACGTCTAAATCAAATTATGAAGCTTTGACAGAATTGTAAGTACTTACATGTATACATACAGTGGCCTACAAAATCATAATTCTATAACAATTTACACTGATAAGGTTCTATTATACATGTAACTATCTAATAACATAGTAATCCAATGATATTGATGAGGTTCTCTCATGCATGTACTATTTAAGTGGTTGTACAAGTGATACCTCTCACGACGATTTGAAATCCCAATATATCTATTGATCTTATTCAACAGTTTATAGATAGGCGAGGTCACGCCAATTTAGCACCAGCACATCAGAGCACATGTACTCAACATGTATACTTGAACACACAACAGTAAAACCAATGAAATAATGACCAACAATAATGTTGTATACAGGACGTATACAGCTTGGATTAGAAAAACCATTGTTTTCAGTATATTTAGCTGGTTATTAATGTTATCTACAGACTATTACCTAACTTATACGCTGATCAAATCCCGAATTAAAATACTAGAAAAGGCAAATTATAGTGGATTGTCGTACAATTTTTACTAGACATCTGTGGTATTTTCGGCATGGTGTAAAACGCCAGTCAAACGCCTCTAAAAATCAACATTTTCAGCATATTCGATCACGTTAATTTACATTTTTTCTGCCGATAATATTTTTCATAGTCTCAACATGATTATTTGACTAAGTTTATAAAGCATTGACTGAAAGTTTTCCTAATCTTGTAAAAATAAATTTATCATTGTTTTTTCTATGGGTTTGCATTGCACATTCAGAGTACGGTAATGATGACATCATAATAGGGGCGCGGCAGAGGTGTAACCAATCACAGGGCTAACAGTCATTATAATTAGATCAATATCGACGGGGTAATTGAAACTGTTTTGTTGCTATTGGAACAATGCGCTTCAAATGGTTGTGCTCTATGGCCACAATGTATACAACTTGCAAATTTTCACAGCGCCAACTGCGGCCAAACATATATTGTCATTGTAAGTTAACCGCAGCGTGACTGATGGTGACCTTCACCAAAACAACACCCATTATTAGAAAGTCTGAATATATTACCGGGCATGGTGTCTCGGGGTGTTAACAGAGCGGAACAAATAAGTTGTACTAAATCACATCATAAATTAGAGAAATATGTATAATCAGCCCGATTAATAACCTTGTTTAATGTGTGGCAAAAATTATCATCCAGATTATTTGGAACCAGCGACTCAAAACATCCTTCACAACGAGTGATTTGCACAAAAGCCATGTCACTTCCGCAGCTCATTAGTCACAGTGATTAATATTTTAAGTAGGCCTACAACTGCTAGTATTTGTCATAAAATCAATCATGTGGATATTGAAATTTTCATACACAAATGTTGTGTGCGATCGACATCGTGCCAGCATGAAACCTATTTCACATAGACGACAATTTAAAACGGTTTCAAGTTGGCACATGATTCTAAATCGCACACAACACCGTACTAGGTTTCATTTTGCGGGTGCACAAAAATGAGTGATAATTTCATTGTCTAAATTTTTGGTATCCATATCAAAATATCTACCATACTCAAAGGCTGTTAGACAACTAGTTGACTAAAAATATTTTGATCCACAAATAGGAGAAAAAATTGTTTGTTTTCATACTTTTCAAGAAACAATCTGTTTAATCTTTCACAAACATAAAACGGTAGCAATATCGTGAAAAAATTTAGTTTACTAACAAGCCATATATGACTCTTTCAAACCTTTGTCTTTAGATAAATCTTTATTGTTAGTAATAAGACGCAGGACGTGCACCCGTAAAAGTGGTAAAATGAAGAAAAATTGCCATAGAAAAGTATACAGATAAGCTAACCTCTCGCCAGCTAGGGAGTCAAGTTGGTCACCGACAACGCAACTGGAGATTGACCAATCAACGAAGCGAATTTGTTCAGCATGTGGCGCTGTGTTCAGTTTTATAGTGTTTATACATAATAAAAGAGATGTGTGGCATAGTAATCTCATAACTAGACCATTATATAGAAAGTTGCTACTGTGTATTGTTTAAATTCTGCACTTGTTTTATAGCCTGCCATTATGAAATGTTTCATGCAATATGATTGCTAAAGTTTCTCGTTGGTACACGTTCTCTCATTTCTTATCCTGTTACTTGACTGTGAGAAACACTCGTAACATTAGTATGTGTCCTTTCATGTAATGTCCTGCTTTTGCACGGGTAAAACATTTGTTGCAATATCTGCATTGATGCTGTTTCTTTTTGGTATGTGTTCTCTCGTGCCTTGTCTTATCACCTACTCTAGTAAAACATTTGTTGCAATATTTACATTGGTACGGTTTCTCTTTAGTATGTATTCTCTCATGAACTTTCCTGGCATCTGCCCGTGTGAAACATTTGCTGCAGTAATTACATTCATATGGTTCCTCTTTAGTATGTGTTCTCTCATGCCTTATCATATTACCCATATGTGAGAAACATCTGTTGCAATATTTACATATATATGGCTTCTCTTTGGTATGTGTTCTCTCATGCCTTGTTTTATTATAAACCTGGGTAAACCATTTGTTGCAATACTTACATTCGTACGGTTTCTCTCCTGTATGCGTTCGCTCATGCTTTATTCTATGATCTGCTTGTGAGAAACGTTTGTTGCAGTATTTACATTGATATGGTTTCTCTTTAGTATGTAATCTCTCATGTCTTGTCTTATTAGCCAAAAGTGAGAAACATTTGTTGCAATATTTACATTGGTACGGTTTCTCTTTGGTATGGGTTCTTTCATGAACTGATCTGTTTCCTGCCACATTAAAACATTTATAGCAAAAATTACATTGGTAAGGTTTCTCGTTAGTATGTGTTCTCTCATGTGATTTCTTGTGACTCGAGGTTAATAAACGTTTGCTGCAGTATTTACATTGATATGGTTTCTCCTTGGTATGTATCCTCTCATGTCTTGTCTTACGGCCAGCTTTCACAGTATGTGTCCTTTCATGCTGTGTCTTATGACCCGTCTGAGTAAAACGTTTGTTGCAATATTTACATAGATACGGTTTCTCGTTGGTATGTATTCTCTCATGTATTCTCCTCATACTCGGTGTTGAGAAACTATTGTTGCAATATTTACACTGGTGCTGTTTCTTGTTGGTGTGTGTTCTCTCATGTATTGTTTTACTATTCGCATGAGTGAAAAACTTGTCACAATATTTACATTGGTACGATGGTTTCTCGTTGTTATGCATTTTCTCGTGGCTTGTCCTATAACTCAAATTTGAGAAATATTTGTTGCAGTATTTACAAGGATATGGTTTCTCTTTGGTATGTGTTCTCTCATGTACTGTCCTGTTATTTGGCACTGTAAAACGTTTGTTGCAATATTTACATTGATACGGTTTCTCTTTGGTATGTATTCTTTCATGTGATGTCTTATTTCCTAAGTGAGTGAAAAATTTGTTGCAATATTTACATTTGTACGACGGTTTCTCGTTGGTATGCAGTTTCTCATGTCTTATCTTATTTGTCGAATGTAAGAAACTTTTGCTGCAATATGTGCATTGATAAGTTTTCTCGTTGGTATGTGTCCTCTCATGTGCTGTCTTAGAACCATCTTGGGTAAAACATTTCTTGCAGTAATTGCACCGGTACGGTTTCTCTTTGGTATGTGTTCTCTCATGTCGTATCTTATGACAAGAGTTTGAGAAACATTTGTTGCAATACTTGCACTGGTAATTTGAAATTATCAATGATGTTATTGCAACACTGCAGTTGGTTGATTTTTCTTCATGGTTATGTAATATGTCATTTGCTGTCTGAGTGCTATAGCTGACGCTAGCGTGTGTATAATGTTTTTTGCAGTATTTAAAGCGATATAGATACTTTTCCTCTGAATGTGCTCCCTTTGAGTATTTTCTGTTGCCATAGTGGTGTAGTTTCTTGCCACGAATTTGCTGAAGCTTATTATACGTACTACTAGGGTGGCGCTTTAAGTGACATTTAAAATTGTCGAAACCTGCAAATACCTTATGACAATGTCTACAATTAAACGGTCGAAGAAACATTTTTGCTGACGTTGCTTATACATGTAAACCGTTGATAATTATGAATACATGTCCAAGGTAGAGGTTTTACATACAGTACAAGTTCTAGTGGATCAAAATGAAATATGGACACACACCATTGAATAATACCATTGATATTGACACACATCACTAAATAATATCATCGAGGAGAGCTTGAAAGGTCACCCCAGGTGAAGTTCCCTTCTTTCTTCTGGCAATATTTTGAACACAATTACCTATTTTGACCATTATTATGTTCTGAGCTGTCCGATTTCCAAAAAAATCGGTCAGGGATATCGGTCAGAATACAAAATATCAGATTTTGAACATAATAATGATAAAATTGGATGGATTTTTTCGCATGAGATATTGGTCTCGCTATGAGTTTTAGAAATATCGAGCTCGACACTGCGCGTCTCGCACGATATTTCGTAAAACTCATAGCTCGACCAATATCTTTTTGTATCATGCTCAATCCATCCAATTTTATATCAAAGTAGCCAATTTATGTTATGGCCTAGCCCTAACTATCCAAAAGGATACACGAAAAAATCAGTTACATAGTCCAGACCAAATATTGCTACCATATGAAGTATGCAAACGGACGTCAAATAAAATTACAAGGGGATGAGTCAGATGACGGGAAAATATATTTTCGAGGTACGGGACAATAAAGATAGATTCTTTTTTGTTTTTCATTGTCTAAAAATTGTTATATCTTTGAAACCAGATGACCAATAATGATAAGGTTTGAATTTTTCAACGCACAATCAGTTCACACAGAAGATCAAAAATGAAAATTTCTGATATGCGACTCTTTCCCTTGATCGTGTCACTAAAAAAGGAATTAATGACCGGCTGTGTGCGAATTATATTAAAGTGGATAATTACTTTGGATCCTTCTTCTGGTTAGTCATTTATATCATGAATACAGTGATTTCAGCCGTGCAATTAGTTTGTACTATTGCACAGGATGAAACAAACCTATGTAATGTATGTGATATCATGATACATATATAAAACAAAATATATTGTCATCCGGTTAAATTTGGACTGATCAATTTTAGTCGGCTACGCCTCGAATAGGAAAGTCCAAATTTGACATCATGATATATTATACAAATATTGACTGCTTT
>JXSR01S015150.1:52111-72093 GCA_000969725.1 Ophiothrix spiculata | reverse complement strand
GAACAAGTGACCCAAACATCAAAGATATCTTAAAATGACGACCCTTAATGTCGATTGAATCCGACTTTTTTTTCTGATGAAGATACGTACCACTTTTTTCATCGAGCGGCACCCCCGGGAACATAATAATAATAATAATAATTCCGGCATTTATATTGCGCCTTTGCCAAAGGATACAAAGCTCTGGCCATTATTATTACGCCGTAACAAGGGAATCATCAGAACCATTTCGCCTTAAACTAGGCCACTTGCAGCCAATGACCAAAGGCGCAGACCTATCAGCACTTAGGTTGTGGTATTCCCCCCTAAACATTACCTGCCTCTGACCAATCCTGCAACTAGATGGGGGAGCTGCTTAAAGCAATACTATACATTTTTAAAATGAAGCACCCCTTGTCACCCATGCATGATTTTAGATTTTTTTAGCTTATTGGGTTTTTCTTTTGAATGAATATCCTCTAAACGATTTAACTTAAATGTATTTATACTTGTTCTGTTATGGTCATTTGTTGAATTAAATTCTGAATCACAAATTCAATTCAATGTGTATAATTAGTATAGGAAAGCACGCATGTTGCTTTTATCCATTTTGCTATGGCAGAATAAGTTTTTGACAACATACACTTGAATCTATTTCTGATTTAAATCTTATGCTTTTATTCATTTGACACACCTAGAGATGCTATTTTATGTAAGATATTGAACAACATTTTTTACAGAAAGATGTGAAAGATTTAATGTAATAATTCCTGAGAAATTGAATATGAAATCCACTAGTACTCCTCATTTTATTGAATTTGTACTTTCTGATTGGACAGTGCATGACATGATTTAAAGAAATGAAAACAAACAAAACGTCATTCCCAAATGAAAAATGACTTCCCAATTACATATAGGAAGGATGCTTGGTGTTACCCAAAGTAGACAATTCCTCATAGTGTTAAAGAAGGAAATATCCAGAGTCCAAGGCATCAACATGACGTACATGCACACGTCAGAACAGGGAGACCCCCTTCCTGCATATGGCTACATTGAAACTGCCCAGGCTGGGTTCCGCTGCAAAATACCTTTCAGCATGTCCTCCCAAATGGGCTTTGTTGGTAAATATTCACTCCATTCTTTTTTTCTCACCAGTTGAAGGACCTCTAATATGGGTCAGTCTATAGTCTCCAAATTCTCGCTACCAAACATTTGGTCGTGACATCACCAAATATTTGCAATCGAGTTTAAAGTATAGACCAGTGTTGGGGAACCTTTTTACTACCGCTGGCCAAAAAAGAGCTGTGATACTTTTTGTGGGCCGCACCCAAAGTCTACTTAAACAACAGTTACTATTATATAAAACTCAAGGCCTTTTCATAATGCTTTTTAATTGCCACCATGAGGTAAGGTAAAGCAACTGTAGCATTTTATTTTATGATTAGCCAAGACCTTCGAAAGATCACAGACCGGATCATCATGGAATACTTGGTGGTTTAGTATGACAGACTCCTGAGTTCTTACTTTAGTCTCTGTGCGCCGCTTTCTAAAATGGTGCGTCAACCGATATTAACACATTTGCACCAAAATAGTGTGAGGAATTTAGACCAATGACCAAAGTTATACGAATTAGGAGCAAAAATGTTCAGTTTTCTAAGACACACCGATTCCCCCTAAACTATTGACCTTCGATACTTTTCTCTGTGTTCAGTCAAAATAATAGCTAACCAAACTTTCGATATACCTCAGGTTATACTGTTGGTTTTTTCAACGATGCAAAGCATTAGATGATTTGGGGTGGATATAACAAAAGTTGATTAAATACAAATGATGCTGTCTAATAAGCAATTCTTGTCAAAATTTTAAATGAATTCTACCGGTTTCTGAGATGACAAGTTTATTCCGTGCAAATTGACTCAAATGACAATTGTGTTTTGAGCCACCATTTTCAAGTATTACAAATTATTTTTTTTATTTTTGGGCCTTGGCGGGCCGCACAAAAAGTGTAAGCAGGCCGTTGGTTGCCCACCACTGGTATAGACCATTAGCAAACATTTTATGCTCCTTCAATGAATTTACCTTGATTCATTTCAATATTTGTGCAATTTATTGCAAATTATATTTGGTTTTAACTCAGTGTTGAAGTTATTTTATTTGAAGTCACTCATCATTTTGATGTCACGACCATATGTTTGGTAGCGAAAATTTTGTTTGAAGGGTGACTATAGACTGACCCATATTGACCTTTCCTCTCAAACCATCTGTAATTGTGGCATCTTTCCTATTTTCACATTTTCAAACATTTGCAAAGATGATGTTATAAGGATAAAATAACACTCATTGAACTTCACTCAGTTTCCAGAAGTCAAGTTATAGTCCGTCAAAGGTTGTCATGGAGTAAAAGGTGAAACTAAGATAAACACATTTAAAGATCAATAAGCCCTATGTTTTTGTTGATTGACATCAGAAAATATAGATATATTTCAAATTCAAACCACTTTCTTGAAATGAAACTTTGCAGGTATTTTGAAGCAAGCATACGGATTGTGAATCTGGCAAAAAATCAATTATGGCAAATTACACCTTGCATGTATTTTCACCTGAAGCGCAAAATGATCACATATTTTCAGTTTTGCCCTAATGGCGTTTAATGCAACTATTTGACCAAAACTTTTTGAGGGTATAGAATATGGCGTTTTATGCTAGCTATTTGACCTGATATTTGAAGACAAAATAAGAAGTGGGTAACCTGTTATTTATCACACCTCCAGCAAGTGCTGTAAATTACCTGGATTAACAGGATTAACAGTTTTGTATCAGAACAACACGAAAAACATGCATGTAGTCAACAGTGTGTATCCTCGACAAGAACTTCTTCTTTTCTAAATTTGTTAAAATTGCGCTGATTTTTAATTCCACATAGCCGTAGCACACTATACAGGTGGTTGCTGGTCCAAGTTCTACGGGAATTTTTTCCCCGGCAACTCAGGGGTTTGGGTCATCTGTTTTAGCCCATATTCATAAAATTATGAATTTATGATCAGTTCTTGCTTGTTTATTGGTGAATTGGCATTGAAAACAGTGTGTTGGGAAATATTGTGACAGTTCTCAGGGGATCTTAAAAAGCACGATGGACCAAATCTTTTTGAGGTATAACATGTCATTTTTATGCAGCTATTTTACCCAGATATTTGGAGTGATATTTAAATGAAAACAAAGTCTGCACCTCCTGTAAATGTCGTAAATTACCTGGATTAACAGTTTTGTATCGTATTAAACAACACAAAAAACATGCATACATATAGTCAACAATGTGTATCCTCAATAAGAACTTTTGCTAAATTTGTTAAAATTGCTCTGATTTTTAATTCCTTACAGCCCAGTACACTGTGCAGGTGATTGTTGACCACTTTGGCCCAAGTTCTAAGGCAATTTTTGTTTTTTCAACAACACAGGTTTTTGGGTCATCTGCTTTAGCCTACATTCATAAAATAATGAACTAATGATCAGTTCTTGCTTGTTTATTGGTGAATTGGCATTGAAAAAGACTGTTTTAGGAAAAAATTGTGAATATTCTCAATGGATCTTAAAAAGCGTGATGGACCAAATATATTTGAGGGTATAATATATGGCACTTTATGCTAGCTATATACCCAGATATTATTGTTATTTATAACACTTCCATTAAATGCTGTAAATTACTTGGATTAACAGGAATAACAGTTTTGTTTGGTAACAAAACGAGAAACATGCATATAGTCAATCATTGAAGAGGTTCATCAGGATTTCACATTGCAAATTCCTCAAAAGTTCTTGTGTAAAAAATCCACTTACTATTTTTTAGTAGTGACGTTTCACCTCCTAACAGGAGGCTTTCTCATACTGTACTGGCAGCCGATGAGATCTTGACAATGTGACGTCATCTTAAGATGACGTCAAAATCAGCTGATCATACATGTGACTTAGTTGGTAGGCCCCCTCGTCTTCGTTCATTCATCCCCCCAGTCTGAAAATTAAATCGCCGATTAATACTAATAGAGCTCGCAATATTGTCAACAAAGCACAAAAAGCTTTAGTGAGAGAACGTATTCGCGTGGTCAATAATAAAATAACTGATTTAAAGACTTATGGCACTCGGCTCCGGAACCAAATTCAACAACAATTGCCCGATAGTGTTTTCGGTAACGTAGCAACGCATATCGAGAAATCTCGCGAGAGAGTGAGTTTCAGAAAACAAAATGTCGGCATCAAGAAAAGTTGAAACGATTACAGGACATGGCTAGTAAGAAAAATGACAGTAATAAGAACCATCTAGGACAATGTGAAACGTTGGATAGCGAGCCGGACCTCGGTGGACAACAACTCAAGAGGTGGGTGTTAAATCTTTCGAAATATAAGCTTAACAAGGCTCAAAATGAAGTGTTGGAAAAGGGGCTGAATTTTGCACCCACGCCTAGTGAATTATTATTTCATCATCGTTGATTATTTCATCATCGCAACGGAAAAAGCATGTTATAAAATGCCGGTCGAGGAAAGGAATACGCTACGTGCCAAAATAGTAGGGGCGATGAAAACAACTAAATTGCCTAAATCTAACCTTCCGAAAGAGCAAAGACAAGCTATCAAAGAACTTAGAAAGGAGAAATCTATATTAATTTTGCCAGCGGACAAGGGTAGATGCACTGTTATAATGGAGACAAGTGAATATGAACAGAAAGTCAACACCATGTTAAATGATGAAAGAACTTGGACGCAGATCCTACTCCAAAGTATAAGCGCAGCCTTGTCAGTAAACTTTCTAAACTAAAGAAAGATAACAAGATCACGGAAGGACAATACAAAGATCTATATCCAACTGCGGAAAACGTCCCGCGCATATATGCCACACCCAAAATCCACAAAGACGGCGTACCATTGAGACCTATTGTGGACTATACAGGTTCTATAGGGAGCCCTATTTCACCTATCATAGCCAACATCTACATGGAATTTCTTGAACAGCAAGCGATAGCCACGGCTCCAATTGAATGTAAACCTAGACTGTGGAAAAGATATGTAGACGATGTGCTGGAAATAATCAACGCAGGGGAAGTGGAAAATCTTACAGAATACTTGAATAAAGTGGATGAAACAGGAAATATAAAATTCACTCATTAGCAAGAAAAAGACGGCCAAATCCCCTTTCTCGATACGTTAATTGTCAGAAAGCAAGATGGAAGTGTAAAGTTGCTCGTCTATCGAAAGAAAACTCATACTGATCAATATCTCAGTTTCCAATCACACCACCCCTTAATCCATAAACTGGGTGTTGTAAGAACATTACTGGACAGGGTGGTCACGGAGGATGAGGACAAAAAGATAGAGGAAAACAAGATTCGCAATGCCTTAAAACAATGTGGCTATCCTGAGTGGACCATAGACAAGGTGAAAACCGCCAGAATTAATAAGCAGAACAAACCAAAGCCAAAGAAATCTAAGGACACCAACCCTACTCGCACTTTTGTTACACTACCGTACATCCAAGGTATCACGGAAAAGGCCCAGCGCATCTTCAAAGACCACAATATTGCGACCGCGGTTAAGCCACATCTCAACCTTCGGTCTCTTCTAGTCCATCCCAAGGACAAACAGGATATTGAAAACATTACTGGATGTGTGTATCAAATCCCGTGTATGAATTGCGAGAAAGTATACATCGGTGAAACTGGACGGTTATTTGGATGTAGGAAGCAAGAACATAAAACGGAATCAGATAAAGTCGAGCCTAAGAAATTCACTAGAGCCGCGAAAAGGGAGTCGGTCTCCACGGAGCATAAATCGGCTATCGCGGACCACGTAGCAGAAAATAACCACATCATAAACTGGGGAATCTGAACTGTTAGCAAGGGACAATGTGAAAACAACTAGAAGAATAAGAGAATCAATCTGGATCAGGAGGACAGGAAACGTCAAAATCAGCTGATCATACATGTGACGTCATCTTAAAAGATGACGTCACATTGTCAAGATCTCATCAGCTGCCAGTACAGTTTGAGAAAGCCTCCTGTTAGGAGGTGAAACGTCACTACTAAAAAATATGCATATAGTCAACAGTGTGTATCCTCGCTCGATAAGAACTTCTGCTAAATTTGTTAAAATTGCGCAGATTTTTAATTCCATACAGCCTCAACACCACTTTGATCCCCGCTTATTTGGCCCAAGTTCTATGGCAATTTCTTTGGACGTTGAGTTTCAGTCAACTTAATTACATTTAAACGCATCACATCAGCTCTTCAAGTTCTATGGATATTCCTAATAGACAATTAATAATAAGTTCCTTGTCCAAGGCATTTTATATCAAGTACATTAAACTTTGGCACTGCCAAGATTCGAACTTGGGACCTTCCACATTGCAAGCACCTTACTATATTAGCTAACAGCTGCACTTACTTGGCTGTTGCTACTAATATTGTACTTTCAAATAAAAAATGTGTTTTGTAGAAAAATCTGAACTCCAAACACATTTGAAGTCTATACTTTTAGTGGTTTAAGAAATGACACAATTCTGGTCATTAAGATTGCAAACTTTTCTCTTGACATTTCATGGCTGTCTGATAAGGCGTATGTAGCCCTCTATTGTTAACTCTAAGAAATATGTCACACTTCATGCCCTAAATATGCACCAGTCACAGATACTTTGCCTTCTTTCAACTTCACAACTATGCAACTCCCTTCCCTTGTCTATTTTTAGAATATCAAAATAGAAATGGTGCAAAATCATATCTATTTGTGTCTGAAAAAGGCATAGAAGGAGGTATACTTGTGAATAATTTCCTCATATATAATATAGGTAAAGAACAATTTCTTGGAATGGTGGTTGATTTCAGGTGATATATATGTTCCAAACTTCTAACATTTGTGACCATCTAGTACAAAATGACTAAGAAATGTGCATACTCTTTGTGAAATATGGGTAGTGGCTCCGTCACATGTCAGTGTATAAAAAATAATATAGCCTAACATATACTATTTTGTTTAATGCATTTATGTTTGTTATGCCCCACCCCAAGGTTATTATTATTATGTTCAATTTGTAATATGGGTGTGTTCATTAGGCAATATGTTCACAACTTTGAATTTGTAATCTCAATTTTTGTTTGTTATGCATTTGTTTGCCCTATTATGTTCATCTGTGACAGTTAAGGATTGACATGGGAAATCTGTTTTTATGTGAAAAAGCTCATGTTAAGCATTAAAAGGGGCATTGGACAAAATTTCAAAATTTTATTTGTGGATCAACACTTTAGGCCCTATATGCTAGAAAATAAAAGTTAATTACTAAATATTGGTAAAATTTTGATCAAAACCCTCAGAAAGTCAACATTTTTAATTTTATTTTGTTTGTTGATCTTGTGTATGAGGCTATTCTCTAAACTATTCTCTACTTCTCTAACGTATTTATTGATGCTATATATCAAGAAAGAGCCAAAGATTTGTTTGTAAATCATTCCTTTCACATCATAGATTGCAGATAAATCAAAAGAAGCTTGAAGTTTGCATTAGATCTACTGAAAAGGCAAATTTTAAAAAATCGACTATAGAGGGCAGTATTTATAGTTGTCAACAACGATAATTGCAAAAAAAGGATATCTAAATATTCTGATATATATAGGGTTTGAATTTGACTATGAAACTTTGCATACTGTCATTAATACTGCTAATTTTTTTAAATGATGCAAAAATCTCAAAATGCATGGGGAAAAGTTTGGGGATGATGCTGAACTTGTCCAATGCCCTTTAAGACCATTCTGAACAAAAGAGCTTAAGGCTACAGTCCCTCGTCTCGCTCGGCTGAAAGTAATTTTTACTGCAAGCTTTCACCTATTTACTCATATCAGAATATTACAAATTTTTGCGTACATATGGAATAGAGTCTCTAGTTTATACATAAAACTTTACTAGTGATTTCACATTCATTATCAAGGTCAATAGACTACTTCTAAAAATTGATGCTTTTTTTGCCGAAACCTCATAATTTCATGATGTTCGAACCAATTAGACTGTTTTCAAATTTTGACAGATTGTAGGCTTGAAATTTTGTTATTGAATTATAATATTTTACAAATATGTTGTGTTGATTTTGATTGATAATGTAACAAACCCGCGTTGTTTTGCCCGTAAAACCGGACGTGAATTGCGACTCTGAGTTCGTCCTGTTTGAGCTGTGAATTGCTTGTTTTTAGTATCTACATTTTGTCACGGCAAAAATACGGCATTCTTATGTTTATGTTTTAGATTTTAGTTCACAATCTCAACACTGCTTGGATAGCTCAGCGGTAGATCCCTCGCTTCGTAATGCATGACTAACCCCTGCCATAATCCATGGTTCGAGTCCCCGCATATGCAGTAGAAACTATTTATCTTTTCATGAGTAAAAAAAATTAGTTCATATTTTCCTGAGCATACGGAGGTCATTTACCATAAATTAGGCATATTTGTTTTGCCTAAAATATTCTCTGCAATGAAGGTAATGAATTGCTTAAGATGAGATGAGTTAAGGTGAAATGGTGAACACTTATATTTTGTTTACACTCCCGGTCAAAAGTGTTTGCGCAAAAAACCCTTTAACCAGCCATATCTCGAGATTCGTTCATCGTTTGCGCCATATTTTTTCGATTTATATTATACATCCATAGATCTAAAATACTCAACGAGAATTGCATTTACAACATTTGAAAATATGGCGTGCTAAACATATTGTATACTTTCTTCTGCATATAAAAACGGAGTTTAAATACATAACTGCACATTTGTTGGAAAACTTGAAAATGTTCTTAGCGGCTCTACGGTGATAACGAGCATTGAATAATAAACTACATAGGCACATATCAAAAAGTGTGTGTGGTGTATTTGTATATGGTCCAGGAATTCGGCCATCTTTATGGTTATGGAAGATTGAATATCAGAGGAAACATATAGATTATTTATATTGGATACATTAGGCACCTATAAAAACATGAATTGTTTCAGAGTCTTGGTCATTTGATATAATGATTAATTTGTTTTTGACCGTATTTAAGCATGCGCAAACACTTTTGACCGGAAGTGTATGTATGTAACTGTCAGTATGATGGTTAAAGCAAAACCAGAAGCCAAGCAAAACCAGAAGCCTATCAAAATATCCACCACACATCCAATTAGTAATATCTTTTCAGAATCAAAACATGCCAAAATGACAACTCGGGAATCAACCGTTGTCAGTTATATGGATAAAATGCTGCATCATTTTCTGACTTTGTTATGATTTGTCGTACATGACACCATGTGGAAGTGAATCACTCTGATTTTGGTTTTTGTGGCACCTAAATAGACTTTGAGGCAACAGACTTGTTCAAAAAATTAGAGCTTAATAACTATTTTTGGTTAAATTAGAATGTTTCTGTGCATGGATTTATTTTCAGATGTACTTTTATGTTATAAATAGTGATCTATAACTCATAAATGTAAAATGTTAACTTCCTTTATTTTTTAAATTTCTTATACATTCCTTACTACACAAGGTGCAACTTGAGGGTATTCTCCAAATCAGTTGGTTGTGATTTCAAGCTGTGGTTCAGCAACAACCACCCAAGCAATATTAGGGAGATGTTATTAGAAAATTGAAACAATTATGTTGTGCATATTGGCCATGAAACTTCACTAATTGAATCAGAATTATTAATTGTGAAAGTTTCCTGGTGAGATTAAATATCTTGCTCAAGGACATAACATGTTGGGCAGCAGAGCTGAAACTCGGTCTACTGCCACTGCATGATTTGGAGGTCTGCGCTGGTCCACTAGACTGTCGGTGTTTATGCTTATTATTAGGATTGTGTGTTTAACAGAAAGGTTATATGTTCTTCGGGAGTATTTAGAACAATTGTGAAGTATAATCACTTTTGGGTTTGAAAATTTAGAAACAATTGTAAAGGGTATATTTTGTGCAGGGGAAATCCTTGTTATGTAGCTGGATACACATGATACCTCTGCAGTGGCCCTCCTCCAACCCATGAACCATTTTACCCCCAACCCCATCTCGAACTCAAGCGATGTTGACCTAACATGATGACACTTTGAATGGACCATTAGGATTTGTTGGGTAACATACCTGACTGATCATCAAGGAGGTGTAAGTGGTTACCTTGACCGTGATATTGCATTGAGGTTCAAACCTGACCTGCAGTATCCGCCCTACCATGATTTGAAATTTTATAGAGGAAATTGGTTGCCCCGTATTCGTCCCCTGACTTATCGTATGTTGTTTCTTATGCTCAGGTGAATTTCTAAACATGGCCAAGCACAATCCCTACTCAAATATAAACCTTGAAAATCCATTTGAGTTAACATGATGAAATTTTGAATGTACCATTAGGATTTGTTGTTTAACATACCTGACTGATATTCAAGGTGTAAGTGGTAACCTTGACCGTGATATTGCATTGAAGCCCAAACCTGACATACAGTATCCGCCCTATGATGATGTGAAATTTTATAGAGGAAATTGAGTGGTGCTCAGTGTGCATCCCCTGACTTTCACTAATATACGTGTACACTGGGTTTGATCCTTGAATCGAATGTTTCTTATGTTCAGGTGAATTTTTAAATAATGGCCAGGCCCGGGGGCCAGGCACAATCTACCCATTTGTATATCTCTGGGACGTTGGATCACATGGACTCCAGTCAATCAAATATAAGTTTGCATTTTTTGTCGTCAAAAACATTTGTCTGCTAAGACAATGAAAAACAAACAAATGTGTGTTACAGGCAGGCGGATCTTTCAAGTATGGTCGGTCTGCACATTTTTTTCTATTTTTCCCCAAAGTAACCCAATAATCAGACAAAAAGAGGAAAAAAGGGACTTTTTTTACCAAGAAATTTTTATAAAAAAGTTAGTCAAAATTTTAACAATTAAAAAATGACTGATTTTAAAATCTTTTGGCAAGACTGAAAAAAAATGTGCTAATAAGGCACATTTTCTATCAGGAGTAGTCAGAATGAGTAAAGTATATACAATTTTTTTACAGAAAGTCATGTTTTGAAAGGTCACTGTGACCTTTAATTCTTGTTTTACAACAAAGTCTTTAGCAATAATCTCCAGAACATTTAACAATTCTAGCTCACATGTAAAGTCTGATTGCATTTAATAGTTTTATTCAAAAATGTGCTATTTTGGATAGCAAAAAGTTATACAAATAATCAGTTTCCTCTACCGAGTTTCCCCTTTACGGGTCTGTACCACAGATTATATATAAGCTCATAGACTAGGCGAAGGCACAAGTGGAAGAGGGAAAAGGGTGATTAAAGTATCTAAATTTTGATTTTAATTGTTTTAAAAAAGGAAAATATAGATATTTTTGTATAATATTGTACTTACGAGTGGATGAAAAGTATTGTAAAAATAAGGAAAATAGATTTTTTTTAAAATATTTTTAATCTCAGAGTTTATATTAGAAATTTGTTTCATTGTTTGTCAATTTTCCCACTAAATTTGACTTTAATTTGGCTACTTGTTTATTTAATTGTTCCGTAGGTATGTACAAATGTTCTAGATAGATGATTTTAAATGCAGTGGAAACTTAATGTGTCATGATACATTATAAAGACCTGTTTAGGTTTCCAGCACAAAGATGCCATTTTCTATTTCAATGAAATTTATATAGTATACTTCCGTTAAACACTTTTCCATGTACATAGCTACCTTGTTATGTTTTTTTCACGCTATAACATAGGATAGTTAATTATTTATTGATTTCCAATAAGGAGTTCTCCACATTGAAACAAATCTAATCTAATGAACATAACCATAACCCTAATTTGAGAGACAGTGTTTTTTAAAAAGCGTAAGTCCAACTTAGACATAGGAGGAAAATGCTTACACTGGGTTTTCAAACCCTTGACCTCCTGCGCCCCAAGCGAGGCACATTAGCAGACCACCTGGCAGCAATTTTGATCCTTTATGAAACCAGCGCCTATGATTATTCAGACTTAAAAAGGTGTAGGTTCCGATCACATTCTCATCCCAGTGGGCTCAACCGGAAGTAGTTTATTTTTTGATACCATATTAAAGCCCATATTTTTCTGATTCTAAATCAAAAATTGCACCTCTAAATTCTTTATACTTTTGGAGATATAGCATAAAATATGAAATCATTGATATACCTATTTTCTATTTCTTTTGTATTTTCATAACAGCCTCATTCCCAGGGTTGCATACTTTCTTTTGCCTCTAATGAGAAAACAAGAAGCAAGCTGAGGTTAAAATTCCACAATATGCATTTCAGAGGTCAAGGTCAATCAGTTAAAAGTAAATTACACACATGCTAAGATAGGAACCTCAACCTTTAAGCACATTTTCATGATTTTAATAGTAAGCTTTTTTTGAGTTCTGTTTGGGTTAGGGTAAATATGCATTTCAAAAGTTAAGATTGAGTCGATCAGATCAGGTCAGCTTGCACTCGGCAAATCACTGATCTCAATATGAATCTGCGCTGCATATTGATACGCTAAATTGTATGTATGCAGTGACCAACTCGCGGCTTGTAAAGCGCTCATGTGTTAAAAAGCCGTCATGCACACACAGTCTCTCACATGATCACCAGCTTCAAACTGATTCTTTCTGACCTAATCTGACTCAACCTAAACTTTGGAGTGCCAAAGGTGATTGGTCTGCTTGTGAATTCATTTTTGAGCTCGTAACTGTAACTTTGATATTTAGGATTAAGACTAAGATTGTGACTTGCATCTTGACAAATATTTGAAATAGCTATATAAAACTTAGTGCTGATCATAATTAAGCAATGTATTAATCCAGAATTAATCATACAGCTATAGGTCTGGTTTGTTGACGTAGTTGAAAATCGCGGGTCAGAAAGCACAAATTGAATCTGACAGATTTTTTTATCAGAAGTATTCGGTCCATAGAACATAAGTTTGATTTTAGGTTCAAAAGTTTAAGAACAGCACCTTGAAAAATTCGGACTAGTATAAGGCATAATACTTATCACAATTAAGCGTTACATCAATCCAGGGTAGTTGATATGGCCATGCAGATAGGTCTAGTTTGTTGACGTAGTAGAAAACCACAAGTCAGAAAGTACCAAATAAATATGGTAGATTTTTTTATCACTATACGGTCCATAGACCATGAGTTTGATATTTAGGTTCAAAAGTTCAAAAATTGTGACTTGCATCTCAAAAATATTCTGACTATGGTATAAATTTCAATCTCAAAAAAATTCTGACTAGGTAAGGTCTAAATCTGATTACAATTACAGTAATAATATAAACTGTTAAAATGAAGCACCCCTGTCACATTTGATTTTTTTTAGCTTATTGAGTTTGTTTTTGCCAAATGATTTGACTTAAATATGCTTACTTTTTCTGTTATGGTCATTTGTAGCTATATAGTCTACATGTATATACTAAAGCACACATTTACTCTTTATCCATTTTCCAGTGGCAAAACAAGTTTTTGACAAAAAACACTTGAAAACACTTTTAGATTGTCACATTCCTTCATTTTAAGCTCTTTTTACCATCTATCTACCCAGGGTCTATTGCAATAGCCATGCAAGCAGGTCTGGGTTGTTGACGTAGTAGAAAACCACAAGCCAGAAAGTACCAAATGAATATGGTAGATTTTTTTTTATCACTATATGGTCCATAGACCATGAGTTTGATATTTAGGTTCAAAAGTTTAAAATTTTGCCTTGTATCTCAAAAAATTTTTGACTGAGAAATAAATTTGCATCTCAACAAATTCTGACTAGCTAAAGCCTAAATCTTATTGCAATTAATAACATTCACCAATGTATCTATCCAGGGTGAATCGCTATAGCCATGCAGTCAGGTCTAGTTTGTTTGTCGTAGTAGAAACCGCAGATCAGAAAGTACAAATTGAATCTGGTAGATTCTTTTAACACAAGTATATGGTCTGTAGGCCATAAATTTGATATTTAGGTTAAAAAGTTACTTGCAACTTAGATCTTGCCCAGATCCCTCTCAACCAATCCCACCACTGAGCTACCCTACCCTCTGTCTAGTAATTCCAGCGAGCAATAAAATCCACAGCCGAGAGGACCACCGTTGCTTTGGAGTGAATTTTTGGTATGCTTTTGGGTATGTCTTTTACAAGTCGACGCTCTGGTCAAGAGTTACTCTCAACTGTCTGAGAGATTAATCTCAAAAAAGTATGGCTAAGGCCTTAATCTGATTGCAATTAAAAACCATCTATCTGCCCATCAAGGGTGTAAGAGGGGAGCGTGGCCGAGCGGTTAGAGCACGAGCACGGGTCTCGTAATAAAGAGGTTGTGGGTTCGATCCCCGGGCAAGGCGGTTTACGTCTCCTTGTTTCCTTGGGCAAGAAACTTTACTCTAATTGCTCCGTGGTTCAGATAGTCATCAGATAGTCACGTTAAGCCGTTGGTCCCCTGTGCGAATGCTCCTTCTTGGGGCGCTGCATACAGTGTATACCTGGTGAGTCTATTGCAATAGCCATGTAGTCAGGTCTAGTTTGTTGACTTTGTAGAAACTGCAGGTCAGAGAGCACAAATTGAATTTGGTAGATTTTTTTTTTATCACAAGCATACTGTCCATAGACCATAAGTTTATATTTTGGTTCAAAATTGTGACTTGCATCTCAAAAGATTCTGATTAAGGGATAAATTTGCATCTCAAAAAAATAAAAAAAATAAAATAGAATAATAATTAAAAAAGATAATGATAATAATAATAAAACAAAGAATAGATTAGAAGGCCTAAATCTGATTGCAAGTAAGTTTAAGATTCATCCATCTTTCCATCCAGGGTGTAATGCAATAGCCATGCAGTCAGGTCTAGTTTGTTGACGTAGTAGAAACCGCAGGTCAGAAAGCACCTGGAAGGAAGGATTACTAGATGGATTGAACTGGATTAATGGTGACATGTGAACATGTTATGTGAGCTTATGAGAAATACAGGACCAGATTAGGTTAGACATTATCAGTCAATGGCATCTCACAGTGGAGTGGAAGAATTATGTACTAACAGGTTGTTGTACAAAATCAACTGTACCGTACCGTTTATCTTAATTGTTTGGTAGATTAATTTGTAGATTAGACCCTTTGCAATAAATGTTTTCCTGTTGCAGCTTTTAAAATAGAGAGGCGGTCACTTTTCATTTTTCATTATTTTTCTAGGATCAAAACGTATGAGACAATTCAATTGACATAGTACAGTAGAAACTCGTTAACAATCTTTGGGGCCAAGAGTGTGCTTTTGTGTTAAGCAAATTTCGAGTAAACCATAACCGATCGCCGCCAATAAAAATCAAATGCATTACATATATTGGTACTGATACTGCACTGGCTTATAGCATGTGGCATCTGTAAGCTTACTTAAAAGCCTAAACGTCAGAAAAATCTCCAGGACACACATTAATCAGTGAAATATTGTATTAAAAGACTAATCAGTAACTTTAAAAATCAAAAATTACTAACTTAAATCAAGCCGTATAGAGGAAAGAAACATTGGAAGTCGGCCATATTGGTCTAGCCACCGGACTCGCCGATTTTCATGTAGGGGTATTTTTGCGATGTTTTAAAAAATATCAATGTTTTTAAAATTAGAATGCATAAGATAAGGGCGATTGTACTTTTTGCGCAAAGTTGTTGTGTTAGCTTTCGAGAACGCAATATAAAATGTACAGTAGGGATGGTCACTTGCTTTCGGCTTCAGCGGATTTCGTACTATTTCTTTCATGTTGAATATGAAAAACCCATGATAAAACAATAGGGAAAAGTTAGGGTTTAAGTTTCTTTCGAATTACGCGGCTTTATGGGTTATGCGTTTTCGTGTTACCGAGTTTCCACTGTATCACAGAGTAACAGAGATGACACTGAGTTCAAAACATGGCCCCAATTAGGCTACGTTTCCACTTTGTGTAACGTAATATGTGGACAAAAACGAGAACACACGATGAAAAATGCTGCTCATGTTGTACCCGATTAAGTGTAACACACATCAAGGACGATTTCTTTTGGTATGTCAGGATTTATCGATATTTGAGCCGGAAAATTCTTTGTGTGTCCTCCTTAATTGGAGCCACTGATCATGTGATCATCGAAGAAACGTTAACCAGCGACTATTGAGAAATAGCAATCAAATGAGCTATGAAATATATGGGGATAATATTAATTTATTAACAAAAGAAGCTTATATGATAAGTAGTAAGTACATGTAAAATTATGTAATTAGATGTGCATATTTCATGACCAATATTCTAAGTTAATACATGCATTGCAAAGAAAATTTTCTTAAGGACCCGACTATACTCGGGCTCCACATGATTATTTTGAACATTGTGATGTAAAACTGATGAGTGACTCAAAATAAAGTAACTTCAACATCCAGTTATAAACGGAATAAACTTAGGGGTAATTGCACATGTGTTGAATTTAATCGGTGTTAAGTCACTGAACCAGCTATAGCATCCAAACATTTGGTCGTGACGTCACCAAATATTTCCGATAAAATTTAAAGTATAAACCGGTAACAAACATTTGAGGTAATGCATATGGCAATTCAACACATGTTCAAATTTTATTTAGTCTCAACTCAGTGTTGAAGTTATTTTATTTGAAGTCAATCGTCATTTCGACGTCACAACCAAATGTTTGGTAGGACAAATTTTGTTTGAAGGCGAACTATGTTTTGGCCCTATATCGTAGTGAACAACATTGGAACTTAAAATTGCACCTTGGATTTGGTTATTTTTAATGATTTCTTGTTTTCAGCTATCTAGGTCTATCTGATAACACTTGTCACGAGCAAGTGACTTTTGATAATGACCAATGGCTCACAATACCTTTTATCTGAACTTTGACGTAATCGTAACCACAGAACAACTTGTATTGGGAAGTAGAGATTAGCAGAGCCTGGATGACAGCTTTGGTATAAGCTGGTTCTAGAGTTTTGTGTCATTTCTTACGTATAGTCATTACTCAGGTCAAATTCATAAAACTTAACCTAATTGTGAATCTGATACAAATGTTTACACATATTGCACTTGATTGTTGAAATCAAAATGAATATAAAATCTTTAGTATCATGCAACTAAAGTTTCATAGTAGATTGAGGTCATGTAATCAAAGTAAGATTTTGATGATTTTTTATTTTGATTAATTTCAAAGTTATATGACTTGGCTTCCTTGATGAGCACATGTATAGAATTATAGATCACCCATTTGTAACCAGGATGCTTTAAAGGTGTGTGTTCCGATCACTCAAAAAATCAAATTGGAGACTTTGATACCAGATGAAAGCACATTATTTTCTCATAACACTTTTAAATTTTCATGACCATATTATGTTTTGTTGAAGAGATATGTTCAAAAATGTGCTGAATTACTGGAATATTTTGTTAACAAGAATAAATATCCTATAGGTTTCTATGGATCACTCTCAGGCACATTTTTGCCTTTAGCATTTATTTGGTTCAACAGGCCCGTAGCCAGGATTTTTTCAAGGGGGGTGCGGATTTTCAAAAAGTGGACCTTTGGAGGAAAAATTCTCGTTTTGGCCGACCCAAAACTAATTTTAGTGGTTTGACAAAGTGACAAGCAAAAAAAAAAAAAAAGTTTACAGTAGTTTTTAAGCATTTTGTTTAGAATTTTAGTAAGAAACGACGTTCCATTTACGTGTTTTGGTGCTTGAGGTGTTCTTTTGGTGGGTATTTAGGGAATTTTTTTGGACCTTTTTTGTACATTGTCAAATTTGGGGGGGGGGGGGGGGTGCGACGCCCCCACCGCACCCCCCTGGCTACGGGCCTGATTGAAGGTATACAAATGAAACTTGACAATTGCTGTATGTAGGTGATGGTCCTTCTTTCAAATATGGAACGAGTATATGTTAAATTTGTCACCAGATCTGAAAACCTACCTTTAAAGGGACTGGCCTAGATTCTTCCCACTAATTTTTTTACCTGCATATTTTTGTACTTGAATCGATAGAACAAGTTTATAATAATATAACCTATAAGTGTTTTTCCATGATTTTGAGGAACATTGGAGAAAATAGCAATTCTTTACCTACTTCGCCGGTGACAAAAGGTGGTGTGAAAACAGTGTTTCTAGTTTGAAAACTGATAAAAATCTTGTTTCTACACTTGTGATGGCCAAACAAATTATTTTTCATGAGATTGTTTCCCTTTTTTGTTTTAATCAACTCCAGGAGCTTTGTTTGATCTTTTATCTGGTAAATCCATCTGAGGTACAAAAGTTAGGATTTAGGAAACACACCATCATGAAAGAATGATATATTGCAAATTAATTCTCTCTCAATTTGAGCCATTTGTGTGTAAATGTTTGCACTTTTTTCGATTTTACTATACTTTTAAGCTTTGTTTTGAACATTTCCATAAATATTTAATTCTAGGTGGAATCTAGGCTAGTCCCTTTAAATAGAAGGCATTTGTGATGGATGTTTTCATGTTTGCTCCATTCCTTGGCTCCATTCATCAATATACTTTTCTCTTGGTTTGTAGGCCTATAATTCATTTTAAAAAAGCAATGTCACAGGATTTGTTGTTTTTGTCAAAGACTGCATTCTTAGGTCCACAAGATATTGAACACAGAGCACAGGCAAACACAGATGGCATGATTATCCATGGGAAGTAAAAGAAGAGCACAGTTGAAAAACTGATACAAGACAGGCACTGAAGGTGCAATGATCCTTTATTTTGTGATAAAAAAAAAATCACCTTGTTTAGGCTTTCGCCAAGGAAACCCAACTTGGTACTTAATACCAAGTAAGCTAAAGGAAGCTTATCTTCAACATACAGATGTTTTTAAATTCAGTTTTGAATGCAGGAGGAAGACCAGAGTACCCGGAAAAAACCTGCGGAAGCGAGCATGGACTGAAAACCAAATGCACATTAAGCGCCGGGCGTGGGACTCAAACCCGGGACCTCATTTGTGCAAGGCGAGGGAACAACTGCTGCACCAACCCGCTCCCCCTCTGATGGATGGATGATCCAGTCTATTGCTGCATGGAGGCTATGCTAGATGTGAATCTTTGTAATATTATTGCTCTCTTATATAGTGGTTCTCAGAAGTTTTTTTTTTGTAATTCTGACATTAAATTTACATACTGTAATCCAGCTAATGTTGCTTTCATACTTATTGTCGCTTTCTGGCTTTGAAGCTCTGTCGCTTGCTTCCTTTCACACTTTTTGTAGCTTTGCACATTTGCTGTTTCATGTCGTTCTGAAAGTTGAATTCATTTCAACTCAAAAAATATTGTCTTGCAACAAAATTTTGCCGATATCGATTATCTCAGCGACATGTAGCTTTGCTGCTGTGACATTAACTGGAAGCAAAAAAATATATGTCACGCAGCAACAAAGCTACAAAACTACACAAGTATGAAAGTAGCATAAAAGCTCCTTTGAATAAATTTGTAGCATTGATGCCATAGCATCTAACGCAGCTTAATTGTTGATGATATTGTCAATTATGTAAGTAATTATGTAAGAAATCTAAATGTTTAGCTGAATTACCTTAATCACAACTCCTCATACAGGTAATAGGGCATCATATCGTATTTGATCCGATGCCAGATCTTATCATTACCATTATCAATTTGTGACCATTAGTGTATTCAACCCAGCCTTGAGATAATTATAACTATAGCTATAGGCCTACAGATGGAATGTTTCATTTGAGGTAACACATCGCAGCATGTCCCAAACCAGTTGTGCTGTATTAAGACAACAAAAAAATGTTGCTTATTTTAGATGGCCAAACTTTTGTATTAATGAAGATAAATCCAACTAAAAAGTAAAATCATGTATTACATGTGACCGTCAATCCCAAACCATCAGTAAATGCTGCCTTTTGTCATTTTCACTTTTTAAATATTTGCAAAGACCATGCTTTAAGGATTTATATGACACCTTAATGAACTTCACACGATTTCCAGAAGTCAAAGTATGGTCCGTCAAAAGTTGT